>WBNM01041177.1:233639-252531 GCA_013399055.1 Ramphastos sulfuratus
AAAAAAAAAAAAAAAAAAAATTACCCAAAAAAATCCCAACCCTCGCATTTTTTCACCTTATACCTTCTGCAAACTTCACTCATTCCGTGGGTACTTCATTCCTGTACTCCTCCACAGCACTCCAGGAATTTTTCCCTCACTGAAGAGCCTCACTCAAAATGTACACACATCATGTTCATCTTATTTTCTTTTTTTCTGAATGAAGTGGTTTTCAAACTTTATTTTTTGGTTTAGTTTATATTTTATCTTGAAAGCTTTTCAACCTGTTACACTACAGAATTTTGTAACTGCAGCAGAGTCATGGTAAGAGAACAACTGGAAGCCCAGGAAAAATTGCCCAAGCTGTTATTTTGTCACATCAGTACAAGAAGTGAAAGCTGTATTATATTTTTACGGCTTACTAATATTAACAACTTGAAGCGCTGCTGTTAACAGAGTAAAAGAATCCTTCACTTAGCAGACCACGCGATACAATAATGAAGTACCAGTGACCCAATCATCTTAAGAACAAATGACCCAAGGTTCAGGCACAGGTACACAGAAAACAACTGAATGATTTAGTTTTCTCTTACAATGCCAGCATGTACTATTATGCAAACAAATACATGCAACTGATTTGTTAAGAGACCAGCCGACAAGCCTGAAAAGCAAAATGCCTGCTGATCAGGCACTGCAGCTGGAAACCAGGGGCACACAGGACTGAGAAGTCAATGTTTGCCCAGGGAAACAGGCACCTGCAGTGAAGCTGCAGAGAAGAAATAAAGGGGGGTTTCCCATGAGAAGAAAAAGTCTGTATTGAGTGAAAGGCTAGCCCAGGCACATCGTTGGACTACAAAGCTCAGAATCCAGCTATGACTAATGAGGAAGGAAGAAAGGTAGATGAAACAAAGTTCAAATTTGCAGTTAGGCACTGAAACCCTATGAGCAGAAATGCATTTGTGACACATAGACAGAAAAAACAAGAAGCCAAATAACAGGACAACACACAACCAAAGTATTGTGCAGGTAACAAGCTTGGCAACGGAGCTGTGCAAGTAGGTCAGATATGCAGCAGTGAGATCTACTGAGCAAGGGAGAATCTCAGTGGGGGGGGGGGCTGAGGAGAAAAATTGGCCGGCGATAAAAGAGTAAAGTCTGGAAAGGGTTAACACAAGACTAAAGAATGAAAAGGCAAAATACTGCTTAGGCTATATAAAGAAACACATCTACCTGAAGTATGAGAAGGAAAGAAAACACTTGAATGAGGAAGCGTTTTCTTGCCCTTTTCACTAGCAGGAAAAGCCAAGCTCCTCATCAACAGACAAGGAGAAGGCTGAGCTAGTAACTTCTTTGCCTCAGTCTTCACTGGCAATCTTGCTCTCTACCCCTCCCGAGGGGGACCACTAGGTGTGGACCAGGAGGGTAAAGGTCCTCCCACCGTAAGGGAAAATAAGTCCAGGACCACCTGAGGAACCTCAACATACATAAATCTACGGGACCAAATGAGACACATCCCAGAGTTCTTAAGGAACTGGTTGATGTAGTTGCAAAGCCATTCTCCATAACATCTGAAAAGTCCTGGCAGCCAGGTGAAGTCCCTGGAGACTGGAAGAAGCAAAAAGAGGACCCTGGAAATTACCAACCTGTCAGCCTCACCTCTGTGCCTGCGAAGATCATGGAACAGATCTTCCTAGAAACTATACTAAAGCACATGGAAGACAGTGAGGTGATTCAAGACAGCCAGCATGGCTTCACCAAGGGCAAGTCTTGCCTGACCAACCCAGTAGCTTTCTACAATGGTGTAACTACATCAGCAGACAAGGGAAGACCAACAGATGTCATCTGTCTGGACTTTTGTAAAGCCTTTGACACAGTCCCCAACAACATCCTTCTCTCTAAGCTGGAGAGATACGGATTTGATAGGTGGGTTGTCCAGTGGGTAAGGAGTTGGTTGGATAACCACATCCAAAGGATAAGTGTCCAAACAGAAATGGGTGACAAGTGGTGTCCCTCAAGGGTCTGTACTGGGACCAGTGCTGTTCAGTATCTTCGCTGATGATATCAACAGTGGTATTGAGTGCATTCTCAGCAAGTCTGCAGACTGACTTGATAAGACTGAAGGATAGGATACCATTCAGAGGGACCTGGACAGGCTGGAGAGATCATCTGAGAAGAATCTCATGAGGTTCAATAAGGCAAAGTGCAAGGTCCAGCACCTAGGTCGGGGCAACTCTCTGTCAGTACAGGCTGCAGCATGATGAAATTGAGAGTAGCCCTGCAGAAAAGGCCTTGGGGGTACTGATGGATGAGAAGCTGGACACGAGCTGGCAACGTGCGCTGGCATCCCAAAAACCCATCTTGGGCTGTACCAAAACAAGCATAGCTGCCAGACAGAGAGGTGATTCTGCCACTCTGCTCTGGTGAGACCTCACCTGGAGTACTGGGACCAGCTCTGGGGCCTCCATCACAAGAAAGACATGGACCTGTGCTTGCTGGAACAGGTCTAAAGGAGAGCCACAAAGATCAGAGGGCTGAAGCACCTCTCCTATGAAGACAAGCTGAAAGAATTGGGGCTGCTCAATCTGGAGAAGTGAAGGCTCCAGGGAGACCTTATAGCTTCATTTCGGTGTCTGAACAGGACCTACAGAAAAGCTGGGGAGAGACTGTTTAGAAGGGCTTGTAGCAATAGGACACGGGGTAATGCCTTTAAGCTGGAGCAGAATAGATTTAGGTGAGACATAAGGAGGAAGTTCTTTACAAGGAGAGTGGTTGCCAGGGACATGGTTGAGGCCACATCCCTGCAGACATTCAAGATCAGACTTGATGTGGCCCTGGGCAGCCTGATCTAGCTGGAGGCATCCCTGTTCACTACAGGGAGGTCAGATGAGATGACCTTTGAGGGTCCCTTCCTATCCAGTGCAACCTGTGAATCTGCAAATGCTTAAGTTTACCTCCCAAACTTAATTATTAAAACAAGCAGCGTCAGAACAGTGATGATCACAGGGCTGGAGCACCTCTGCTGTGAGGACAGGCTACAAGAGTTGGGGCTCTTCCGCCTGGAGAAGAGGAGGCTTTGAGAAGACCTTATAGTAGCCTTCCAGTATCTGAAGGGGGCCTACAGGAGGGCTGCAGAGGGACTATTTACAAGGTCTTGTAATGACAGGACAAGGGGAAATGGGTTTAAACTGGCAGAGGGAGATTTAAACTGGATGTTAGGAAGAAGTTCTTTACAGTGAGGGTGGTGAGACACTGGAACAGGTTGCCCAGGGAGGTTGCGGATACTCCCTCCCTGGAGGTGTTCAAGGCTAGGATGGATGAGGCCTTGAGTGACCTGTTCTAGTGGAAGGTGTCCCTGCCTATGCCAGAGGGTTGGAATTAGATGATTTTTGAGGTCCCTTCCAACCTTACCATTCCATGATTCTATAATTTTAACAGCAATGCTTATCTGTCAGCAACAGCCTAGAGGGCTTTGACACATCCCAGAGACCTTGTGCCAGATCCCATGCTCGGTCACACAACATTTACACCCACATAGTTCCATTAATACCATCCAAGTACATAGCAGAGGTGGAAGCCTGACCCTTTATTCCACCGTGGCCTTTGGCCGAGCACCTGGGTGCAACACAGAACAGACACAGTTCACATTAAACAAAACAAGAAGCATAAAAGCCTGGTCGCTGCAGCACAGGCTGCGCAGCACTACTAGTTTCATGGAGACGCTCTGGCTGAGCTGTATAAACACCACCAAACACTGCAGCCAGCCAGCTGACAGCTCAGATGAAGGCACTTCATAGCAGAGCTGCACACGTAGCAGAAGTGTGTCTTCGTTTGCATTTCTTCCATTCCACACAGTCAACGTGACACTCAACAAGTGCAGCTCCTTAGGTAACAGGGGCATACTTGCCTGCTGCTGTTTAGCGTAGTTGAGGTGTTTACTACAAACCTTCTATGCAGCTCAGCTTTCCTTATGGCTCTTTCTGGCTGTGCTCTTAACAGATACCAACATCTGGATAGTACTGTCACGTAACAAATGTCACACTTCCACTCAGGAATTACTTTAATTCATTCTGTCACTACACACTCTATCCCCTCTGAATCTGCTGCTGAGCTGCAATCAAAACAAACTGGAGGTGACCAACAAATGGTAGGACATACCCACGTGGGTTTGTATCATTCTCACTGTTGAAGACCAGGCACCAGGATTGACTTATTCTATCAGCTTGTACAAATATGGAACAAGATACAGACTTCTACTCTTCCTTCTGTCCCTTCAGTATTGTATTATCACATTTATTTTAAGATGCTATATAACGTACTTTGTGTGCAATCCAAATACACATACAGTGCAATTTTAAACTGTAAATTATTGATCCATAAGATCCACCATCATCCTGTTCTACCCTCAAATAGAATATGGACGAGTTACAGAGACATCACTGAAGTGTCACTTATATCCCCATAATTTAATTAATCTACTGTCAAGTTCACAAAGGAAATCACAAATGATTTCCAAGACTGTGTCATTAAAAACAAAAATATCAGGCCAAATCACAGCAGAGATCCGAGAAAATTTAGCAAGACTGGTAAGCAGGAAGCCTGAAACTCATCCTTGATTCAGAAAGGAGACAGGTAAGACTTAAGCAAAGAGGTAAAGCAGTTTCTCAGCTCTCTAGACTAGGAGGTGCAAAGACAAAGCATCCATCAGCTCATCTTTGGCTATTCCATTAGTATATGTTATGTGCAGAAGAGTGATGCTAATATGGCCCAGGGTAGCTGGCAGTGAAAAAGGGAAGAGTCCAGAGGGGAAAAGAAATAGTAAGTAATTTTTAAAAAAGAAGAGGAATGTATTAGTTCTCTCATTTGTAATAAAGGAGGGGGTGGAAGGTACCATTTCATTTGGGTGCCAGGGAGACAACAGCAGCTATCAACAAAGAAAGAAAGCTTGACTGTACATTAATGAGTTGACTTTTGTTTGTTTGTTTCCAGATGCTCAAACCTTAAGATATTAGTATGTTAGTATAAGCTTGTGTTAACTGAAAGATCATGTTCATGATATTCACATGGTAGTATTTTACTTGCTCAAATATTAAAAGAAATATCAGTTTTGGTGTGTGTATGGAGCCAAACATTTCACTCCAAAGTTCAATTTTACTGACAGGCAATACTGCCTCCTCTTGCTGAGGAAATACCCTACACCAAATCTGCAGTTTTTAAGCAGAGTTTCTTTTGAAATTAGTCTCTGTCTCTGGGGAAATGCTGCTATGCCCAAAGAGAAAACAAAGGGTGGGTTGGACAATTCTATGGGTGGACAGACCACCTCTGAGCAAGTGGCTGAAGATTAGCCTAAATCACTACCATTAGACAGTTTGCTGCCACCATAAAATAAATATGACACTGTGGATGCAGGTCCTTCCACTATGACTGTAATGGTTTGTAGAAGGAACTGTCAAGAGACAACTCCTGGGCGTATAAACAAACCTTTCAGGTCACAGGTGAGGCATTATGCTCATGGCCATATTCCTTTTCTGATTCATATGTATAATTTTTCATTTCAGCAATGCCTATACAGCACTAACTGAAATACCTTGAGTCATTAAGAAACTGAACAGGATAAAAAAAAAAACAAACAAACCAAAAACACTTAAAAAAAATTTAAAAAGTGGTTCAATGACCTTCTGTTGGGTTTTAATTGCTTCTTTTATTATGCTCCCTACTTACTGCACTTTATGAAATGCAAAACTTTATCTGTTTCATCCTCTCGTATCTTTGCTTTTAAGATGTGACACATTCTGTAGGGGGGAAAAAAAAAAAAAACCAAAACCAAACAAACCCAGAAAGAAAAATGGACCTTATCACAGAATTGTCAGGACTGGAAAGAACCTCAAGGATCACCTAGTTCCAACTGCCCTGCCATGGGCAGGGACATTTCACACTAGATCAGGTTGCTCAGAGCCACATCCAGCCTGGCCTTGAAGACCTCCAGGAATGGGGCTTCCACCATCTCCCTGGGCAACCTGTTCCAGTGTCTCACCACCCTCATGGTGAAGAACTTCTTCCAAACATCTAATCTAAATCTACCCTCCTCTATCTTGGATCCATTCCCCTTAGTCCTATCACTACCTGACATCCTAAAAAGTCCCTCAACAGCTTTCTTGTAGGCTCCCTTCAGATACTGGAAGGCCACAATAAGGTCTCCTCAGAGCCTTCTCTTCTCCAGACTGAACAGCCCCAGCTCTCTCAGCCTGTCCTCATAGGAGAAGTGCTCCAGCCCTCTGATCATCCTCATGGCCCTTCTCTGGTCACATTCCAGCATGTCCATATTTTTCTTGTAATACAGGTTCCAGAACTGGATGCAGTGCTCAAGGTGGGATCTCACCAGAGTGGAGAAGAGGGGGGAAATCACCTCTCTCAACCTGCTAGCCACAATTCTCTTGCTGCAGCCCAGGATACAGTTGGCTTTCTGGGATACAAGTGGACACTGGTGGCTCGTGATGAGTTTCTCATCTGCCAGCACCTCCAAGTCCCTCTCCCCAGGGCTGCCCTTGAGCCAGTCACTGCCCAGCCTATATCACTGCTTGAGATTGTCCGGACCCAGGTGCAGGACCTTGACTTGGTCTTGTATTTTATTATTTTAATATTTTTGTATTAAAAAAAAAAAAAAAAAAATCACTCAAGCTACAGCAAACATACAGACAGAGAGTAATTGTTCTCATATTTGGATTCTGTAATTCAAGTCACCTTTGATCAACTTGATTAATATTCTTTTCAAAAGATTTTGTAGCTGGTGTACCTCATGAACACAAAGTAGACTAATCTGTTCCATGTTTCGTAAAATTACTGTTCTTGTGATTAATTTTACAAAAAACACGTGTAACTATGTACAAACACATTTTTCCCATTGATAAAACAAGCCTGTGACACAGCTTTCTAGTACTTGCCAAGAGATACCATTGTGAGTATCTAATAAATCAGCAAGTCTGATGATGCAATGTCACGTGAGCCAATACAAAAAATACTACACTTTTTATTCAAGTAAAACAAAAAGTAACCCAATCCTCAAACCAGCTCAGCTAAAATGCAGTTCTTCAGGTATGAGTATGATCTGTGAGATAATGCCACCAGTTAGTCAAAGTGACTGCAGCTGATCCACAAACCTTCCTCTACTGAAGTCAATAGTAAAATTTTTATTCAGTTTAATAGTGTAGTTTCACACCGTTGCATTTCAGAGACACTGGGTCTGAGTAAGACCCATCTGACTCGTGATCCGCAAGAAAGATTCACTCTGACCTTACCAGGACTGCCATGAGCCAGCTGATCTCACTTCACACCATAAATCCCCTCGCCTGGCACTGGTGCTTGGCTGTAGCTAAGCACCGCTGAACTCAGGTACCCTCTAGGAACACTGGGATGTTGTAATGAGCAGTGAGAATTGTAATGCATTCCCCAGCCAGAAACAGGGGTTGCTGTGGCCACTAGAGTATAAGAACGTGAAAATGGATTGGGGAAGGGTAAAAAGACAGGTAACAGTAGAGAAAAAACAGCAATCATTTATTTAAGTATCTCATACTAAAACAATGCAACAATCACCAGTATCAGCTGAACTATCAAAAGGGTATTACAAGAAACAGTGAGGGTTTTTAAAGAGCAAAATTTTCCTTTAAATTGACTGTTTCAGTGGAGAGGAGAAACAGTACACAGAAGATAACTCTGACATAAGCTTTTGCTTTTTACTGCCTAAATCATGTTACATTTTGGGTTGGGTTTTTGGAGAAATGATGTATTTAACATCCTGTTTGCAGTGGGAGAGCAATCCAAACCCTCCTCTATTCTTTGGCAAATGCTGCACAATCACTCACGTTAAACTTACCCTTAGCTACAAACTGTTAACATGTCTTACTGTGGTTTCAGTGTTCCTAAGGCAAGGCTAAACAGCATTTAGAAAACAATGATATCCCCAGGCCTGCACTATAGTTTCTGAAGCACAGATTAAGCACGGTATTCTGCTCAACAAGCTCATCACTGTTAAGTAACTCATCAGAAAATAAAGAGGGAATTATCAAATGGGAATTGCCAAGTAATTAGTTCTCTGAAGCAGATGACATACAACTGTTAAAGGGAGGGGCTTCCCTGTTAGTCATATGTCAGAGTGGAGCCTACTAATCTGTAAATAAAATGCATTACATGTGATTAGTGCTATGGGTTTTTAACTGCTACTGGTATATGGAGAATAAACTTAAAACTTCTAGTGGAATAACCTACCAGGATATTTTTTTTTCCTTTTATCTTGCACACAGTTGATTTTCGAACCATACTGGCTCTACTTGCTGTCAGGCTATCTAGGGAAAGCTATGAATACAGCACAACTACCAGACAGGGGATGCACTGAAGGGCTTAGGAAAAGCAGAAATGCATTTAGTATCATATTAATCTGAAAAAAAAAACCAAACCAAAACAAAAAAAACCCCTATCACTCTCTACTTAGCTACACATGGAACTGAAAAGAAACCACATCAGTGAGAAAATATGCACAAGTATAACATTTCCAAGCACAGTAAAGGAAGATTGAGCCTGCTTTTTGTAATTATCCTTCTCCTTTAAAGCCTGACTGTCTTTCAAGTTAAACTTAAAAAACTACAGAGGCCTTCATGAGTGGGTACCTGACAAACAAAAATGTGGCAACAGTCACAACCACACTCCAGTATGAGTGCGAAACTTCAACATTTGTACTTTTTATAGACCAAAGAGTGACTCAATAAATCCTTGAATCAGGTGTACAGCTAGACCCAAAATGGGTGGACCACTGCTAAGTAACTGATCAGAAAATAAAGAAGGAATTATCAAACCTAGAGTCCACCTTCACTGCATTACCACACCACAAGAAAACCCTCAGTGCACATGTTCAAATCCAGAGGCTGCCACTCAGGATATCTTTCAATCAAAACTATACCCCTGGTATTGAGGCAAGGCAAAACCCACCAGCACATCCCTGCCCAACACATGTGGCCAAGGGAGAGGGCAGGAGGAGGGCATGCACAGATGTTATACACAACTGCACATCACAGCCAGTCATCTCACCACTTCCAGCCCTCAGCCTGCATACATCTCTGTAATAGACTGACACCTGAACGCCCACACTTCGACGCTAACAAGTCGCAGTGCATAGGACAGCAAGTCTCCTACTCGCAGATAGCCCTTCTAAAAAACACAAGTTGGAAAGCCAATCAAAGCTCAGTCAGAACGCTACACTTAGCTCCATTTACACTTTAGGTAGCATTACAAAACTTTCAGACACCAGACCTTTAGTATCTGCTGAAGGCACAGAGGTCATAGCTGAGGTGATGGGACCACAAAGCCTCATTTCTAAGACATGAGTCTGCACTCACATTTAATTTACCTTCAAGTTACAAAACAAACAGATTAAAAAAAAAAATTCTTTCTAATTACTATTCAGTTATACCTAGTTCACGTTTCCATTTCACGTGTGCTCGTAAGATGCTCAAAACCTCCATCACTTGCCTTCTTTTAGTCCTACAGCCATTGTAGGCACTCAAACAGTATTAGGGAAGAAATAAAATCAGCTACGGCAAAAGGGCACCCAAAAGGCAATCAAAAAGCCACCACTGGACACACTAATACAGAGTTACATAGATTTTTTTTAAAATGTCCATTACAAAGTATATTAAAAGGCCAGACTGTTGTCCATTTACAGAGAGAGCAGTATCAGAAGTCTGCATAAAACAGAAAGTAGGTCTTACTTTAAAAGTAAGTCACATTACATGGTGCACAGATATACTTATGGAAAACTCAGAGAAAAAACTTATTACAAGCGAGCTGCAGCTGTAAACTCCAAACAATGCTATAATATATATCGAGTAACTCAACAGTGGAAACAATTAAAGAGAACTCTTCCATTTGTAAAATGTTCAGAGTGTCATGCAAACTCCTCTCAACGCAACTTTGTAAAAGAAAACATTGAGTCATTTGCCTACGTGGAAGGAGGCAGTGCATGCTCTGAACAAATAACAATAACTGTTTTGTAGAGTACGCTAAAATTAGCTGAAGTCATGATTAAAATAAAAATGCTTTATCTCTGTTTGTTTGTTTTTACTAATCCTTGTGTTCTTATTCAGGCAGGATGCTTAGCAAGCTTTCTGAATGGGAAGGATAAAATACCTGGAGTTCACAGTTAACAACAACCTTACTCCCTGAAGCCATGAGATTCCTCATGCAAGTAAAGTAGGGCCACCACGAGGGCCAAAATAAGGTTTCTGAGATCTGATTTCAAATGTGTTCAAATGCATCCAATGTTTAGTCTCTAACAGACTCTATGGTAATAACCCAGATCTGCCTAAAAGGGAGCAGGGCTGTTGCCATCTTCACTCCAAAACAAATGCAAAAGCCAGCAAGATGATCGGGTCTCAGCATGTGATGGTCTGTCTTGAGCTGTGACTCCGATCTGTGGCTGCTTGTTATACAGTGCTGGATCATGTTTCTTTCATGTGTTAATACTGTGAGCTCCCACCAGTTACATCCAGTGACAGAGAGATCCCTTGTAATAAGGCAGCCTCTACTCCATAGCTTTTATCTGAGTTTTACAGTGGGTCTGAATCTGATTGTGTCTTATAGAAAATGAGAACTAATGACCAAGAGGTACCCCAACCTCAGTGACTGAAATCTCCACTAAGAGAAGATGCCAAAACAAATTTGACCAAAGGTCCACAAACCCACTATACTTTAAACTGCAGAGAGACATTCAAAAAAGCAGCATAGTACAATATCCCTGACATGCCTCTGCTCCAGACTCAACTTTTTTTACTTTTTTAATGGAAAGAACATCTAATACATTTTTTCTCATGTAATCACAGGAAATGCCAGATGCTAAAATATTTGAAGTGACTTAGCAATACATTGTGGGTAACACAATCTGATTATCCATAGCATTTGACCAATACACTACAAAACAATTACTTCTCCTAATTAAGAGATATAAGCCTTTCCTGGAGTAATCACTTCTGCAAATAAAATTCATTTCATATAGCCCAAGCTAATTCTGGAAAAAAACAAAAAAAAACAAAAAAACCCCAAACCCCACAAAAACAAAAACTGAAATGCTTGGTGGAAATTATCACGATTCCTTCTACTCCACCTCCCAAGTTGATAGCTGCTACTAAATCGGTTGTCTTCCAAAACTGAAAGACATAATGTGTCAGCAGCACACAGGCACTTGGTTTTTCACTCTCAAGAAATCCTTTTTGCTCTGAAGAGATGTAGCAGTCACCATCTACCCCTACCTTTCAGGCTCATTTGCAAACAGTAACAGGCATGTAACTACTTCCTGAGGCAACTTCCCTATAGAGCACAGAACCCTTCCCCATAGCCACAATAAAATGTGTATTATGTGCTGCACACTTCTCTATGACATGCTGTATACATAAAAGAAAGTTATTCTGCAACAGACTTTCTGATCAGCCCCTCATAAATAGAGAACTCTAGTAACTGAGTTTTCTCGCTGGAAAAAAAAAATCCTTTGATTTTCTGCAAGTAACTGCTACATTTCATCTTCTTTTATTCAAAAACATATGCCATTTCCTTATAACCCTCCATCTTTCTTTCTAAGTATTAGCAGTATTACGAATCCCAGGTACTCAAAAATCATATCACAGATCTAAAAAAAACAGGCTGGCTTAATGACAATCAGATTAAGAAAATAAAATAAAAATCTGTGTTCTTTTTATTGGCAGTATGATTGCTGAATCTTGAGTCTGGGTCTTTTCAAGGTGTTCTCCACAATCCTATGGAAAGGAGAGGATGAAGAGAGGGAAAGAAGACTGACGTATGTGCACTATCACATCCCCTATTTCAGGGGTAAAAAATAAATCAGAATTTAAAACACTCCTCAAACCAGAGTAAGACAGCCAGACAGGTCAGTAGTGACTTGTTATGCTGGGAACTATTCTTACATCAAAGTTTTGTGCACTCAGGACACTGGAAAAGTGAGGCAGGCTGCAAGCAGTAAGAACTACTAAGAAGTTTATACTACAGTAAGGGTTTATGTAGTTTTATGCATGGCAGTTCACAACAAAAATCAAAGCATGGAAACCTTTTCATTCATACTATCACCTTTTAGTAACTGAATATGCTCTGACCTGTGGTGAGCACAAAACCACTCATCTGGAACCCACTGTCCTTTAAGTCACCAGAGTTAATGGAATTTTTCTAACTAGAGATTCTCAAGGACCTCTACTGCCAGGCAAGGGAAGTACAAATGTATCATGAGGAGGTAATTGTACAGACACTGGTAAGGTGTCCATGCTGATAAAAGCCCAGAGCAGACAGTGCATGCTTTTTTACAGAAAATAAAAAGCATTATATTCTCACCTTACTGGCAGTGCATATCTAGTGAAGACAAGAATGAAGGTGGTCACTGTCTTAGAGGGGTCAAGAATAAATTCACAGCTTGTATTGCTTGCCCATCTGGCTTGGCCTGCAATGTGACTGTTGATCCAGGAGTCGAGGAGACAAGAAACCAAAACAGAAAGAAACAAAAACAAGACCACAGTTAAGAATCAAATAATTTACAACATGCTAAGGCATCCTAATGAAGACTGAAAGAGAATGCTTTTGCTGTTATTCAAGCACAAATAAACTATAGATTTAATCCTGCAGACAGAGCACATGCAGTGGAGAGCAGAGCCCATTTATTCAAACTGAGTGCTCTTTTCCTAAATGGGATCTTAATGAGGTGAAGAATCATAAGTGAGTTGCGATGGCTGTCTTCACTGCCAACAGAACATATTTTACTTGAGGAGGGCATCACTCAGAAAACATACTGCTGCAACTACTACTATCAGGTGAAAAATAATCAGTTCTGTCAATGCAACATTACCATGTGCACTGTTTTGTCACTAACAGTGGCATGCTGGAGCCCATGCATATTACTGAAAACTCCTTATTAACGTAAGCAAAAGAAAATCCTCCCAATGTGCTTTTTCCAATGTGGGTTGTTGTTTTTTTTCTATTTCTGTATTTTCACTCAATAAAATTACAAAGAGAGCCAGCATTGAATTTCTGCTGACATCACATATAAAACAAAATATATTGTTGGTTTTGTGTTCTTTTTTTTCACTTGGAAACTCACCAAATATTTTTATTATCCTTGAAACAATAAAAGGATTTAGTGGGACCATTTTATTCCTCACTGAGAAGCATTTTTGTTGTTTCGGTTTATGAGCATATTTACTTGTTCCTATTTATGGAAGGATTTACATAGATACTTAACTCTAGATAGGTTCTTTAATCAATCCTCATTCAGCAAAACCCTCACTGGACAAGTACTAAAGTAACTTTGCAGATTGGGACCAACGCATGCATGCAGATTTGCATGTGTTGTACAATTACCTGTGTACAATTTTGGGGGAGAAAAGCGAAGCCTTACATTCTCAACACATGCACTGAGATAAAAAAGGAATTACAGTCGCTGATCTATTTTTTATCTTGTTTCGAAAGTCAGGAGTCTGCAAAGTTTCTTACGTTTTAAAATACTGATCATGCAGCAGTTCAGCCAAAATCAAGAAATATTCTTCAACATTTTTGTATAAAGAATGTGAACTAGTGACGAGGAACACAAAATACAGCACCTTTATCCAAATAACTATTTATTTACCACACTTACAAGCCTTCCGTAAGAGTACAATTAAAGGATGAGGTCGGGATTTTCAGTTCGCAATACCTAGGCTATTGAAGTCACTGGAATATAGCACATCATTTCTTTGCAGTAAAATATTTACCTGTGCCAAGCCTGTCATACTTTTGTTTCTTATGCTAATTATATACATATTTCTTAAAGCAGAGCTGGTTACAGTAGTATCAGAAGAGACCTACAACTACATCTGTCCCCTACGAATTGTACAGACTGTACCTGTATGGTCCCTCCAAAGCAGCCAAATCATTCACAACCTGTATGCTCAGCTAAGGCTGTCACACAGCCTGACTTCTCTCAAGTGGCATCAGCGTGGAGTTAGATTTGCACCCAGCCAGAGCCTCAGATCATTTATGTCATTCCAACACACATTTCCTTCGGAGCCTGCCATGCTTCTTTATTGCATTTCCCCTTCCATTAGTACACCACAACAAAAGCAGCACACTACATGAACGGTGACAATGACAACCCTGACTGCCATCTACTAACATGTGCTGTTAAACTTCAGCAAGGGGAAAATCAGGCCTTGATTTTACTTTACTAAGCCATGTTACTAAAACAATGGATTTTTAGATACTCATACTTAAATCCTGAGTTGCTTTTCAGCTGATGGCATTTAAGTGTCTATTTTCTTAATTAACAGGAAACCAGGCCACTGGATCTATTACATAAAAAAAATTATTAAGTGAAATTCCAGGTCTCTTGTAAATGTATTTTAAAACAAGACTAGGGTTTTTTTCCAACCTTTCTAAATAAATTCAATCAGGTCAGACAGGTGAGGGAGAAAAGTTATACCATTTTGTTTTCAAAAAGTCTTTTAACTATGTCTATACGGCCTTTTTGAAAATAATTACTTTCCAATGCTCTTAGTTACACGGGTAATTCAATTTACAATAAAATACGTACAAGCAGCATGCAGCACACAGCACACAAAGGCTGATGACTCTACAGGGGTTGTCCTGCATGGAATCCTTTCACTCTCTTCAGCCCATCCTCCTAACAGGCTCCTCTAATTCAAGCCTCCTGCTCAGTACGGAGACCCAAAACAGAGGCAGCAGTGCTGAGCAGAGGATAGTCTCTCTCCTAACCAGACGGGCAAGTGAGCTGAAGCACTAAGAAGCTGCACTTCGCGTGTAGTAAACTGCCGGTGAACTCCCTGTCCCCTCTACCCTTCAAGAAGGCTCAGCTTTGCAGTCAGGTTGAGACCTGCTAACTTATTACACCAAATCCAAGCCTGCCAGCTGCCTGGCACTATCAGAGCTGAACCACCAATAGGCATTTCTCATTACCTCCTCCAGCTCCAGTGCTTTACCATCAGAGTGATTAAAATGTCTATTTTACTGAGATATTTCTGGATTGCATTATGTTCCAGCCTGGTACTACAAACGCTCAGGAGCTGTGGGTGCTGATGATTTCTCATCACTGAGACACGAAATCCTCCAGGCCAAGCTCAATATTAGCGTAAGTGCATGCAAGATTAGTGACTGGAATAGGGGGTGTTAACCACTTCTTCAGACGCTCAACACAGCTCCTTAATCAGGCAAAAATCCTATTTAAGCCTACAGCACTTTTTGCCATAAAAAGATATAGAGAAACTAATAGCGATATGCAGCAGATCACTTTTGGAGCTCTGCTACTCTACTACATGCCTGGATCAGGTCCAATAAATGGAGTTATTCTAGATAATACACCCATGTAAGTGGCTCACAATCCCATCCCCTGGAGTCACTCAATGGAGACATTAGAACTGAGTGCCAAATTTGGTGCCTTTGAAAAATTATACCTCCATCTATGAAAAACTGGCTCAAAAAAACGGTTTCCAAACGCTGGGGATGAAGACAAACACACATTCCCTGGTCAAATACATTTTTAAGAGCAGTCTGCAGTTTTAAACTGTGTATTTTTTCAAGGTATTACTAACTTTGTGGCAGTAAGCTTCCTGCTATATTTCAAGTCTCCTCAGCTATGTTTCAATGAGCACAAATGTAAAACAAACAAACAAACAAAAACTCACACCAAACACCCCAACACCAAACCAGTACCAGAAATTAATTAAATTAATTTACTGATGAGAAAATTGTTCTTAATAGTATTTAGGTTTTTATTAAGATAAAATGAAGGCAGCTTTCACTTAAAACACAAAAGAGCCTGTTACCAACCCACCAAAAAAAAGTGTTATAGCCACCAAACGGTTAAACCAGCCAGTAAAAAAAAAAAAAAAAAAAAAAAGGAAACTCCAAAGAAACTTTTATGCAAGCTTTTATAAGCCAAAACATTTTTTACAAAGTACCACACCTTTGTTAATTTGCTAATAATAAAGGCACGTGGAGCTGACAATTTGGCTAACCCACTAAGCGTGCCACATACCATCCCATTTGCCTGACACTACAGCAGGCAAGGAACACCCTTCCCAAGAAGTTCAGCCACCAGGAAACCACCACTGGCATTCTTCAATTTTCGATAATCCCGCAGCGGTGGCCGTGCTGACCGTACACCGCCAACACAGCTCACACAGGGCCAATGGTAGCCAGGTGGGTTGCCCGCCAGCCACACACACACCTGACTGGACAGTGAACACCGTCTGTTACCATGGCAGCCTGATCTAATTACATGACTGATCAGGGCTGGAGTAAGCACGCTGAAAGCCTACTCCGCTGACATGTCGCTACGTGATGGGAGAGACAGACAGACAAGCGAGGGCAGAGGAAAATCTATTGACCTCTGCCTTATGTAAAAAGTGAGAAGATCACAGCTACCCGATAAATAAAACTGCTGCCCGTAAAATACTGGGCCAGTTTTATGAACAAATTGGGTGCAGTAACATGCAATTACAACTTACTATTATCTCGCAGCATCGCAAAAAATAATTACGGCGTAATATTTTCCCCGGCCATTCTCAGTTTCTCTCTCCCTCATTCATAACCGTTGCTCCGTATCACAAAACTGAACCGTCTCCATCATCCAAACAGAAACAGATGAACGTAAAGCTGGGATTTTCTTTTAGGGGAAGGCTTCGTTAGAAACTGAAATTAAAAGTCCTTGACTTCTCGGTGTGTAAGCAGAGCAACTCACTATGCCCGACCACATCTGACACGCAAAGTAACCATTACAGCGTAAACCACGAGCGTTAAAGGTTAAAGAGTAACCTGTCTTAAAAAATATGAATTTCTTTCCCATATGGAAAGGGAAAAGGTCTCCAGCAAAGGTCATCTACCTGCACCTTGTCGATTTGTACAGAGAAAACATTAGTAAGGGAGGAGGCTTTAAAAACACCGATTTCTTCATCTGGGCGTAACAGGAATGCTTAAAGATTTTCCCCAAATTGTATCTGGAGTTAGGGCTCGCGGGGGAGAGATGCTGCTCGAAGGAGTCCCTATTACACAGCATACGGTAAACAAAATAAAAATAGCCTGTCGCTCTCGTTGTCTACACAGTGCATTATATAACGGGCTTCCGACTTGTTTTCTTTTCTATTATTACTCTTCAGTAATTCCTCCTCTTCAATAACAAGTAAATCGCTCCCAATTCTGTCATTTCATTATTATCACTATTACTATTACAGTAGGAGCTAATGTTTTACAGCATGGTTTAATTTAGACTTTAATATTCTCAGGGACTGCACTGACGGATTCAGCACTCATAGACATACAGGGGGTCATTTAATTGTTTCATACCGGTAAATTACGATGCTTTAGAAAAAAAGAAAAAAAAACCAACNCGCACACGCACCGCACGGCCCCCCCGCACCGCGCAGCTACACGCGCACACACCCGTGTCGCCACACAGCGCGCACACACGCAGCACAGACACCGCACCCCCAGCACACGCACCGGGGGCAGTCGTGGTCAGTAAAATGTCCACCGTCCCCACGGCCACCCACACCCCGCCCGGGCTGCGCAGAGGAGGAGTGAGGAAGGAGGAAGGAGTGGGCTGGAGAAGGGGGGGGGGTGGGAAAGCCAGGGTAGTATAAACGGTTTCTTCGGCGGGGCTCGCCCCGGCCCCACCGCCCGGCCCAGGCCCCAGTTCCCACGGCGGGGTGCACTGTGTTCCCGTATCCCCGCTCCGCTCCATTCGCGACCGCCCTCGGCCATTTCACGGCCGCCCCCCTCCTCCTCCTTCCCGCTCCCCTGGGGCCGGGCCCGAGGCGGCAGCGCCTGCGGGCCGGGCCGTAGCGGGCCGGGGGTGGCTGCAGCCAGGCGAGTCGTATCGCGGCGGCGGGGTGGGCAGTGCGCTCCCTTCCCCCTCCAAGCCCCGTGTCTTTCCAGCTGGAAATCGCCGGCGGTTTGCAGCCTAAACAAGGGAAGAAGCCGGGGGGGAGGCAGAAAGCAGAGGAGGAAGAAAAAAACACTTACTGTAAAGTGTCAGTGGAGGTGGGGTTGGCGGGGGGTGGGGGTCAGAGAAAGACTCGCATACAAACGTCTTCCTAGCTGATCACGGGGCTTGGGTCTGCTTTTTTGTTTGTTTGGTTTTTTTCCTTCCCCCTGCAGTGACACAGGTCCGGGATGTCTCCAGCACTGTAGTAGAAATGATGTCTGCGGTACAGCGCTCGCTCCCTCTCTTCTCTCCAGCATGTAAATGGGTAATAGAAGCCAAATATGGAGCAGTTGGCTGCCTCTGCAACAGCTCAAGGATCCTACTTCATGCAAAACGGAGGGGGGGGGGGGGGGAGGGAAGGGNAATGTTTTACAGCATGGTTTAATTTAGACTTTAATATTCTCAGGGACTGCACTGACGGATTCAGCACTCATAGACATACAGGGGGTCATTTAATTGTTTCATACCGGTAAATTACGATGCTTTAGAAAAAAAGAAAAAAAAACCAACACCCAAACCCAACACCTCTGAGAGCCAACCACCCAGCCCGACCCAGGCAAACCCCGAGGCGGAGGGATGAAGGGGGAAGGTGAGCAGCGGGAGGGCAGCGGCCGCCGCCGGAGGCGAGCGGAGCCCAAGGCGGCGGCGGGGAACCCCGGCCTCGCTTCCCGCGGGCACCGCGGGACGCCGCCGGACGGACCCCGCGGACAAGCAGCGGGGCGGGGGCGGCAACCCCCCTCGGTTCCTTCCTCCTCCCCCCAGCCAGGCCCTCCCGCCCCCGCTCCCCCAGCCGGCAGTACCGGGTGGCGTCTGCAGCCGGCCTGGGCCCTGAGTGAAGCGGAGCGGGGCTGCTGCCGGGCACATCCCAGCCCCAGCGCCGCCTCCTCCTCCTCCGCCGCC
>WBNM01041177.1:252570-365184 GCA_013399055.1 Ramphastos sulfuratus
CGGTTTGCAGCCTAAACAAGGGAAGAAGCCGGGGGGGAGGCAGAAAGCAGAGGAGGAAGAAAAAAACACTTACTGTAAAGTGTCAGTGGAGGTGGGGTTGGCGGGGGGTGGGGGTCAGAGAAAGACTCGCATACAAACGTCTTCCTAGCTGATCACGGGGCTTGGGTCTGCTTTTTTGTTTGTTTGGTTTTTTTCCTTCCCCCTGCAGTGACACAGGTCCGGGATGTCTCCAGCACTGTAGTAGAAATGATGTCTGCGGTACAGCGCTCGCTCCCTCTCTTCTCTCCAGCATGTAAATGGGTAATAGAAGCCAAATATGGAGCAGTTGGCTGCCTCTGCAACAGCTCAAGGATCCTACTTCATGCAAAACGGAGGGGGGGGGGGGGGGAGAGAAGGGAGGAGGAGGAGGCAAGGCAACACTCTGGCAGGCGGCCAAGAGAGCCACACAGATTATTGCATACGCACAGCACCGCCGGGCCAAGGCGGCCTTAACCCTTTACGGAGCCGCCGCACGCTGCCCGGGGGCGGCGACGGCTGGCCCGGGGTGAGGTGGGGGGTCTCGCCTCGCCACTTACCTCTTTCTCCCCGGCTAACACTTCAAAAGCCAGGATGGGATCCACGCCGGGATTAGTCTTTGCGCACGCCGCTGTTCCACACAAGTCTCTGCTCTTCTGGCAGGCTGCGTTGCAGGGATCTCAAAGCACTTTGCAGGCAAAAAGAAATGAGCTGGTGAGGGGAAAAACCCCCAATCCCAAATCTGTATTGTTTAAGGGAGGACCAAGAAACAGCTAGCGAAGCGTGCTGTCCTTCAGAAATGGCAGGGAATGCTGGTTTAAAGGATGCATGAAAATCAGTTGCTCAGTCAAGGCTGGTCTGTCTCTCTAAGGGAGGAAATAAAACTGTGCTGGAAGCCAGGGAATGCTCTGAAGCAGCCTCTGCGAGAGTCAGAAGAGGGTGATTTTATTTAAGATGCCATATTGCATTTAACCGTGGAGAACTGTGAAGTGTTTCAGAGCAAGAGCCTGCATCCCACTCCCTTTTTCTGAATTAGTTTTATTTATCCGGATCCTTGGCATATGCTTGAGTTGCTTTGTAGAAAGTACCTTCCACTTCATTCAGACCAAAGAGGCTCTGACTCATACCGTCACTGAACTACAAGACAGGCAGGGCTGAACCACGCATGTTTGGGTACTAACTCCCTCTGGATTCCTTAGCGCGCATTTCATCAAAGATTCCCGCACATCTCCCTCAGCTGTATGCAGACCACTGTGATGCTTTCCCAAAATCCCCCCCAAGTAAGGTGACTTACACTTCCCCAGCACTCCAGCATCAGCTCTCTTACTTCTCTTACTCTCTTACTTCTCCCAGCACAGGCCCCTGCAGTGCCATAAACTGCAGTGATGGGTAAACAACAAGCAGGGGTGCAAACCTGACACTGGAGAAAACAATCCTCCTTGCGGTCTGGCTCAGCCTGGTCTTCAGGTCTTAGAAGAGAAGACAAAACATCAAATTACCAAGCCAGGTACAACTTACAGAAATCAAATTATGGAAGAAACAAATGGGAGGAGTGCAGCCAAAGGATAGTATGCTTGCATGCAACCTGACAGTGGTCTGTAAGAAGTCATTCACTCCCTGCTTTGGCATTGAGAAGGGAGGCACAGCACAGAGAAGGTCTCGCTCCACCCCAAGGACATTGCAGAAAATGTTGCATAAATACCAAAAGCTGTTATGTACCAGCATGCTGTGGGGTCACAGGCCTCAGATGTGCACTGCCTGCAACGTGGCCATCCAGACTGGTCTGTTTATTGCAGCTTGTACCTACCAAGGTACTGGGTTTTAGTGCAGATCTATCTGCTATGTGTCCATTATATACTATCACTAGATTTCAGCATTCAGTCTAGCATTACAGCCTAGATGCAAAGTACTCAGCCTATCCTTACACAGATCAGGAAAGCAGTCCCTTCTACAAATGACTGTGCTAGTTGACTCTCCTTGCTAAAAAAAAAATAGTAATATTGTAAATAGTAATATTGTAAGCTGCATTGCTCTTGATTTTGAGTTGATACTGGAGTATAAACTATGAAACATGATGATCTTTCATCATAGCACCTTCTGTATCTTTAGTTCAGGTTCACTATGAAATCCAGCCTCCTTTGCCATTCTAGAAGTGGTCTGGGAACAGAAGCAGCAACATAGCAAAATATCTGGATAAAAGTGCTGCTCAGTACGAGACAGTGAATCTACAGCAGCAAAGCAGAGAGCAAAATTATCTTCACCCAGCTAATGCAAGGTTCATTGATCTAGTACAAGGAACCAGAGGAGAGAGAAGGAGACTAGAGATTACTGAAAATCGAGTGAAAGCTCCAGAGAAGCTGCTAGCCCTTCATCAGGGGTCAGTTCCGAGTACATAGCATTCTCCCATCTGCCACCTTTTTTGTTCCAGTTGTACAGTGTGTTACCTCAGGAGAAAGGAATCTTTGCTTCTCAAACGTTCACCTTGCCAAGAGGTGTGGCATGTGCAGAGAAAGAGAAGCCACATTCATGCTGAAGCAAGCTTTGGGCAACTTTCCCTTTGCAGCAGGCTCATGTAAGAGGCTTGTGTATTATCCTACTCTGTGGCTATGGTGTTTGCCACAGGACCCACATTTTTTTTTCCATGCTCCAGGCTGTAGGCTTTGTTTATGATGTCTTACATCTTTATGTTTTTACTTCAGAGTTGCAAAGAGACCCTTAAAACGTAAGTCCATTGTAAGTCAAATTAACATGGTTTACCTGAGCCAGCAGGCAGCCTTAACCCAAGGCTTTAGGAATAGCCACAACCTCTGTTAGCCAAATCAGGTTCATAAGCTGTTTCTCACCTCCATTTTGACTTGATATATATCGGTTGCATCAACAGACAAGAGATGAGGGGATTATGCCTCCACAGACATTGCCTGATGCGCAGGATATAGTGTCCTGTCACAAGACATCCTTGTGCCTCTGCAGTTGCCCTACACATTCCCTTCATAAAGAATACCACAAACTATGGAATATGGAGGTGCTGGTGAAGGCAGAGGAGGGTGTGAAGCTGCACCTGAGTGCAATCTCGCCAAATGGTGAGAACACGTCCCTCAGTATATATTAAGTCAGTGCAACCTATTGACCCAGAAGTGCAGAACTAGGAGAAAAGTAATTTGCTGTGGAAAGCAGATGTGATTTTACCTGCCACTAGGATAATTCAGACAACAGGAATAAAGAGAAGGAACTTTGCACTGGTCCTGCTCATGGCTTGCCACCCCAAACACCTGCAGTGCACTCCAACAATAGCTAAGTGCCACCCTAAGCCCCATCACTTTGCCCCATCTGGGGATGGCATATAGCGAGGGGTGCATACGCAAAAGTAGGAGCAAAATTCCAGAACAGAACTGTTCCATTCCAGAACTTCCTGCCTCTGGGGAGACAGAGAGCAGGGAGACCAGATAGATGCTGGTCAGCTGGTTTAGCACAGTACCGACAAGGGTTCTGACACCATGATGGCGAGTGGGACCCAAGAACCCACATCAACTCAAGCACTTCTATTGCTTGAGTGGCGAGACACTGGAACAGGTTGCCCAGGGAGGGGGTGGAAGCCCCATCCCTGGAGGTCTTTAAGGCCAGGCTGGATGGGGCTCTGAGCAACCTGATCTAGTGTGAGGTGTCCTTGCCCATGGCACAGGAGTTGGAACTAGATGATTCTCGAGGTCCCTTCCCACCCTGACAATTCTGTGATTCTATGATTTGCTCCTGGTGATGTGCTGAAACTGATATGACTCCCAGCTGAATACAGTCCTGACCAAAAGATACAGATCAATTTGACATGCAAGACATACACTCTCTAGAGGAAACTCTTTCAATTCAGTAGTTGTAATGTGTCATCTACAGTGCAGGGTTTATACTGTTAATAGTGTCTATGAAAAATGGGATAATAAGAGGCATAGGAAGTAGGATTTATTTTTTTTTCCTAAGCATTCATATTCAGGGAAATCCAGTGATTGACAGTGTATTGAATGCGAAAAGTAATTTAACAATTATTGATCATTACAGTCTTAAGTCTTCAATTTGTCATAAAATGACATTGTTGGTCTCATTACAGCCTCTAGTGGACAGTAGTAACCCACTTCACAGATCTGTCATACCATTCACTCAAATGACAAGTGTTAGCAAGGCAGAGGTTGCTCCTAGAGAGCAGGAACTAAGAGTCATTTTGACACCTTGATAAAGAGGATTTCTGAATACAATCAAAGGTTTGTTGTCATTGCTCGTAGGGGCCCTTGGTTTATGCTTCAGGAGTTAACACTGGCTTGTAAATAAACAGAGGACTTCAGTTCAGTTTCAGATAGCTTTCATAAAAACTAAATCTCAGATATTTTTATAACAGCAAATATTGGTTGCCATGTCTCTGGCTTAAGTAGGATGTTTTTATTCCAACTCAGAATAAGCTGATTGTCCGATCCACCTCTTATCTATTTATAGCCTTTCTCACATTCAGGTAAGTTTTGCTAATGCAGTTATTTTTATTATTATTTCAGACATATGCAGCTGATTTAAAGTATTTTAACAGCCTTAACAAATGCAAAACTATAATTTGGTTTACAACTGGCTAATTGTCTGCTTTCCTCAAGGATGTTAAAAATGCAGATGATCTGAACAATAATGTATTTGGAATGTATTCTTTAACTTGAAGTGCCACTCGAGTGAACATAATAAGATATGACTAACGTCTCTTTCTCTGTGTGTATTCACTTAGAAATGAATGCATCTCCTATCAGAACAGGGATGTTGATGATGTTTTCCAGAACTCCCTGATTGTTTTCAGGTGGAAGGAAATTAGATTGGTAGACACAGAAAGCCAATGCTGTCTCTTTAAAGCCACAAGTATCTCATGCAAATTAACGTTTAGTGAAGTGAGTGCAAAGCATTCATGAAGACTAAGCAGGTATGTAGTACTACCCTGTGACTCAGAGACAAATCTTACCATCTAAAATGCTGATGTCCTTTGCAAGTGAATTCAAAGGACATTTTGATTCCTTTATTTTACCACCCTGTGGCTAGGTATTGGCTGCAGGGTCGCTGAACAGATCATTATTCGTTATTCCTTATTATATAAGCAATAGGATATTCGGGTAAAAATGTTTACCTTTTCTTGATCTTTTAAAAGCTGCAATCACGTTCTCTTTTAAATACCAAAAACTTCACTAGCTTTAAAATAATAATAGGTCATTGGATGCAGATCTAAAATAAGATGCTCTTTTGTTGTTCTTGTTGCTTTTCTTAAACAAGGAAAACAGTTAAAGGATTAAAAAAACTGATGAATCCACTGAAGACTTAAAATGACTGATGTGTCTTTTGAATAAGTTTCAGTCAGTTACAGGTCACAGATCTGGAAGGAAGACCAACTAATCTACCAGTGATCACATCAGGATGGACAACAGCCACAGTTAGTCCCATACATTGTTCCAGCAGTGACTAGAGGAATAAGAAGTGCTAAGCCCTTCTTTAGAGGTGCCTAACTGGTCTAGACACTTCTCAAGCAATGACTATTACAACCTGTGAGGTGCTTTATGGCCTGTGGTCTTAAACTGCCTGAGGTCTCCATCCATGTCCCGGTCTCTACGTATGTCCTCTGAACCTGCAGTTAGCTGAAGAGGCTAAGAGCCAAGCACGAATTGAAACTAAACTGCTCTTATTCCTAGAAGTGATCACCTCATCTTGGGATCAAAGTACGCCAGCGAGGCACAGAGAGGAAGCTCTGCTCTGCAGCAAATGCTCTGTCTCCAGCAAAGTCAAAGTAGTGCTGTTAACAAGAATCAACATTCAACCAAAACGGTGCAGACCTAAGGAGAATTTGCCAGCCCCTTTCTGGGAGAGGGCTCTTGGCTGCTAGGAGGGAGCAGTGAGAGACTACAAGCCCTTGTAAGATACACATATTGTTCCTCTAAATTATACCTGGTACAGAGACTTATCTGGGAGTTCCCTTGCCAGTTTTGTTTTTTTTTTTTTCCTGTCTGTTAAGGGCGTTATGGTCTAGACAGATTAGATTAGCATCTATCATGTAAACACTAAGGGTTGGGAAATAACTCCTGACCTTTCTTAAAGCATCTTACCCGCATATAAGACCATGTGGTTTCTAAAGCTTGTTTCAGTCTCTCTGATCAATGTTTTGTATATTCTGATAAGTGCAATGAGTTTTTAAGGGAGGAGGAGAGTGGGCTAAACTAGGCTGTTTGGAAAAAAAAAAAGGGGGGGGGAACTGAAAACACGGATTTTTGACTCCTAACTCCTTTAATGGTCTCAGATGAACTGTTCTGGTCTACTGAACAAATCCTTCCTACCTCATGGATCATTGACCTACCAGACCTTCAGAGCCAACATGCTCAATCCTGCTGTCAAGCCTGCACTTTTTGCTCACATGCTAAAAATCTTTATCTTCTGTTGAGAAATAGTGCAACGTATGAATAACAGCTATTTTCTAGCCTCATTGTCTCTGCCTGTTCACAAAATGTGATACACATGGGCCTTGGCCCCAAAGCTCTCATGCAAACTGAATTGAAGTTTACCAAATTCAGTCAATCTCAAGCCTTGGTTTCAAGTCAGAGATAAGTGCAAGGTCAGAGTTGTTTTGTGTCTGTATTTTCACTGTACTGTCAAAAAGAAATTCAATAACTAATACAGTATTAACCAGAAATACTGGGTTTAGTAACAGTCCTAAACTATGGGCATCTCTTCACAGGAAAGAGCTGCATTCCTTTGTTTTCAAATGCTATCATATGTCACAGAGTTGCACTTGCAGCACAGGAATGGCAACTTTGAACAGTGCAAATTTAAATGAACATTTATGTTGGATAATTTTAGAATTAAGGTGTTGCTACACCATTTAGATTTGATCCCTACTCATGTATTTTCAACTGGAAAATGCTCAATCAGAGATGTACTGCAGGCAGTACAGTGAATTGCCTGAAGGATAAGAAGTCCTTAGCCTGCGAGGCTTTGACCAAAAACCTATGTGATCATGGTGAACATTTACCTTCTATCCAATTACAAGCTGAGGGGGTCTTTGATCCTGTTTCTTTTACAAGGTCACAGGGATACATCCAAAGTATCCTGAAACTTTATTTAAAAAGAACAACAAACTCACTCTTGGGAGAAATGACAGAAAGCATGAGGTAGAATATTACTTTAAATCAGAGCTATTTCTCCTTGTGCAGACAATTTTATAATGAGACTGGCATCAGTTTGACTTCTTACTCCAGACAAGCAGCATCTTTCCCTCAGAGATTTTCCAGATCCTCATATTCTCTCTTTACCCTTCAACAGAGGCCTTTGTATCAAAGCCAGTAATTGTTCCTCTATTGGCTGAAATGCTGTATCATGTCTCTCTTCCACTTGAACAGGAGAGTTACCATTTATACCTGTCTTCCTACTTTGTATCTGCTTTTATACCATCCTTATATGATACTATTAATTTATTTATTTATACTTAACATAATGAAAGATACCTGTTCAAAGCTCTCAAAGCCCTGGCACATGGCAATTACAAGAAAAATACAACAGTGTAAAATCAGTTTTCTCAAAAGAAACTTAGCTAGGCACCCAGGTACAAAAGAAACACCTGCCCACTGAAAGCACATCTTCAGCTTTCTCCACTTTTGCCACAAGGCCTCTCCAAAAATCCTAAAACCCTTGTGAAGTCTAGGATGGACTCACTCTTTCAGGGATTGTTTTGCCATGGGTTCAAGTATAACCAAGATAATGGAGTAGACACATAGAGGCAGGACCATCTCGTGACAAGCTGTTCCTACTCAGACATGCTACTTCTGAAATAGTTCCTCATTATAGTTTTTTTACAGGTTATATTCCCATTTTGTTTGCACATCATAAGAATGGCCACACAACAGCCACAGGACAACGTGCGTCATAAGCAGATGCTTAAGGAGACATGGGCGTTATCTACTACTTCATATACTCTCTAGCCTCCCACTATTTTCAGCTTGAGGGACTTCCTGAGCAGGATGTGGTTTCTGCCTGTTTAGTAACCCTCAATGGATTTGTCTCCCAAGACTTGTACAGTCTCCTCCTTCAGCATGTGCAAACTGTAAGCATCCACAATCTGCTATGCCACAGTGCACAGGTTGAGTTCTTGTCACAAGAAGCATCATCTCATCCTGTCTGATTCATTCAATGTCAGCTCTTGTACCAAGACAGAGTGGCCACTGCCCATCCATACTTTCCATGCTACCCAGAACTTTGCAGACATCTATCATATTCCCCCTAAATTATCCGTCCAGGCTGGAAAGGTTGTTACACAAACCATCTGTTAATGACTTCATGGCTTCTGCTGCAATTCTAGCCTGGGTTTGGGTCCCTCTCTCTTGGTCTTAGTCCTGTGACATGCTCAGTCCCTTTGCCTGTAGAATAGGAGTGGTAAATAATATCTTTTTATCATTCAGAACAGTTATGACACAGTGAAGTGCACATATTATTACTATTAAAACAAAACAGAATACTCTCTTTTTCCCAAGGCTTAGGCAAAGACGCAGAAAAGCAACAACTCCACCTATCAAGGGCAAGAGAAAACAGTAATAATATAACCAAAAATAAACCCATGATTCTATCTGCATTTTTTTCATACTTGTTTAGCAACACAAACAGACTAAAACCCTTCGCATTTTGTAAACTATCTCTGTCAACCAAGCCACTCTGGTGTTAAAAATCTGAAGTGATAGGACATTTCCCACCAACCTCAGGAGATTATTTCACACACTTACATGCATAACAGGTCCGAAAAATATGACATGCTGCAAAAGTGGGATTGCCAGATGGTTTTCCTGCCATTTCATCTGTCTCTCCTTTTCATGACACATTTAATTTCTTAGGACATAAATATTAAGTCATTTCTCTCTTGTATTTAGCCCATCTTTCAGCTAGGTATGTAAATCTGGTGTCTGATTTAAGGTGCAGAGGTTGTCCGTTGTCTTAATGATTCTGAATCATACATTTAAAGTTAGTTATGTGCTTCAGGGTATGTCTTTGTGACATGTTACAGTGAGGCAGTCAAGGGTGTGGATTTATGGGGCACCAGCTACTCTGCAATAACTGCATGGCTGAACAGCCTTTGCCTGCTGATAAATGCAAAGCAGTTAGCTTGGAAAGAGTCCCAGCCAAGATCACCTCTGTCTCCTTACAGTCGCTTTTGCTGCTATGTACTGCTCCTTTTGCCAGTCTGTCCCTAGCTGTAACACTATGCCTGGTGGTAAACACGATTGGTGCGTAAGGAGGCACTACCGCCCTCACCTTCAAGGTGATTCTCCTCCAGACACAGCTCAAATCATACGTTTTTTTAATACATCCCTATCATTTTGCAAACTGAAGTTCATAGGAGACCTTGTCTCCCTTGCTGCATTACAGTTTCAGCCCTTTTTTATGTTATATAGTAAGGTACGCTCTTTGCAGTCTTCGATATTTATCATGCATTGGTCCTCGAATTTTTTAACCCCTCTGTTTCCTTCTGCTGGTTAAAACTGTACAGTGGGGGGGTGAGAGCAAGGAGGGTGGGAAACAGCAAACAATCCCTCAAATAATTCTTAGTCGAACCATGTGGCCAGTGTGGGAGGAGTGGGCAGAGGGGATAGAGTTATAAATACTATATACCAGTGGTTCCTGCCCTAAAGATGCTTACGGGAGCCTTTAGATATTGTTGCAAAATGTATATATTTCACAAGAGTTTATCATCCGTACAGAAATTCCTGTGTAGTTTATAATCTGGGCAAGCATCCCAACCCCAGTGTCCTCTCTTGCTAGAATCTCTTCAGAGTATCAGAGGTTCCCAGGAATGCTCCCAGAAGCTTTTAGCTCAGTGCAACTCCCTGCCAAGTTGAACAGTTTCTTCGAGTCCCATGTAGCAATCATCCTGAAAACTCCAGAAGAGGAGCCTGTAAGCTCTCTAAGAGTCCCTAAAAAGCTCAACTTGTTTAGGAGTCACGGTCTGGCCTTCAAAAACATTTATCTGAACCAAGACACATTTATCTCAACCTTGCATATGTTTAAGGTCTCTCCAATGAGATCACAAAATCTGTGTGATACAGCTCGAAATGAAAGCTGTTTTATGGAAGTTATTCCTTTGGATGGTGTCATAAAATGTCTTAAATATTCTGTTAATCCCTCAGATCCCTAAAGGAGGATCAGTGCCCCTTTCCTATCTGAGATAGATGCTCAAATCAATTATATGAAGCCAAGTTGTTCCTCCCCAGGCAGTTTACAACTGTCATGGTTTAACCCCAGACAGCAAGTAAGCCCCACACAGCAGCTTCCTCACTCCCCCGACAGTGGGATGGAGGAGAGAATTGAAAGAGCAAAAGTGAGAAAACTCAAGGGTTGAGGTAAAAACAGTGCAGTAAGTAAAGCAAAAGCCACACACACAAGCAAAGCACATGGAATTCATTCACCACTTCCCATCGGCAGGCAGGTTTTCAGCCATCTCCAGGAAAACTGGGCTCCATCACACCACCCTCCAAATGTCTCCCCCTTCCTTCTTCTTCCCTCAACTTTATATATTGCTTGTGATGTCACAGGGTATGGAGTATCCCTTTGGACACTTGGGGTCAGCTGTCCCAGCTGTGTTGCCTCCCAAATCCCTATGCAGCCTCAGCCTACTTGCTGGTGGGGTGGTGTGAGAAGCAGAGGAGGCCTTGACCCTGTGTAAGCACTAGTCAGTGATAACTAAAGCATCCCTGTGTTATCAACGTGTTTCCAGCACAAACCCAAAACACAGCTCCATACCAGCTACTACGGAGAAAATTAACTCCATCCTAGCCAAAAACAGCACAGCAACACAGACACACTCCATTATTTGATATGTCTCTCAGAATAGTTGTCATCCAAGAAAACACTGTTTTTTTCAGACCAGCTGATTTTTCAGAAATAGCAAATAAACAGTGGGGTTAAAAGGTGGAATTCTCCAAAGGTGAAATAAAAGTGTTCTCTGATTTTAGTCAACAAAAATTATAATTTCCAAAACAAAATGGAAGAAGACAGTCCAACAACCACCAAGCTCCTTTCTATTCTTCTGAAGATCTGTAAGCTGATATTCTCTGCTTATCTGAAGATGTCAGCATTTTTAATACTTCCTTACTAGCCAAATTGCTCACTGTGTTTCATAGGTTCCAGCACATTGTTTCCCCTGAATTTACTACATTCTTAGTACCATCTTCCCTTAACATCATGTTGAATTCATGTATTTTACAATCACCGATTCCTAGATTCCTTATAGTGAAAAGAAAGAAAAGCCAGGAACATTTACCAACTTGAAATCTGTGCTCTCTAGCAAACATACTTATTTCAGGACTTCCAACTCTGAGTATCTATCTGCGTAAGTAATATCTGGATTGTTAAAATATACTGAAAATATATTTACCATGAAAACATTTCACCTATTAGTTATTCTACTTCACACTCTTCAGCTCTGTGGTGTAACTATTTTGTTTTGTTTTGTTGTTAAGCTGACCCTGAAGAATTTCACTCTTGTCTATGTCATTTGTCGGCTTTGTATGTCGGGATGATATACAACTCTCTCTACTCTTCCCTGCTTGCTCTTGTATATGTTGATTAATAGCCCTTCTCTACTGATATTACTTTTAGGAGAATTAGGAATGCCCAGCAGATAATCATCTCCATCACTTGATGACACTGCACATAGTCTGTTGTATAGCTCTTTTATAGCGATGCTTAGTATGTAAATACTCTCCTTAATCTTCATCTTGTGTTTCAAGGATAAACCAAAACAATAACAAAACCTCCTTTATTTTGCATGCTGGGAGCACATGCCATTAATATTAATTAATTTATTTATTTAAAGTTCGTAAAAGAATTTGCTCTTAGGCTGGGAATGTGACTGCCAAGTTTCCTGCCTGCAATTTGTTACGGCTCAGTAGTAAACTCCTGAAAACAGGAATTTGAAATGGAAATAGTGACAGGCCTTTTAACTATGCTATAATAAGTAGGGTGTTTTATCCTGCATACTGTATGTCGTTACACAATGGCCACCTATCATAATGTGCACGGAAAACAAACAGGGTCTCTTTAAATTCCTCTCCTGGCTAAAACGGGGCAGACTGAGGAAGTAAAACAGGCCAAAAAGACGAAAGACTAGAAGGTCAAGAACACCACACCCAGACCTAAGCCCTTCAGCTGTGCAGTGAAGCACAGGGATCGCACAGAACTTGCACTTGAATAATTTGGCTTTGATCAGCTTGCCATAAAAAAAAGAGGTGTAGTCTGCTACATTGCTGAAGGGAGTAAAGAAGGAGATTTCCCCTTAAGTACCAAGCTGCAAATTACTGTACCTAGACTTGCCCTGTTACACAGAACAAAGCTCCAAAAAGTATCTATTACTTGCTAATGCTTCTTACCCGCTATAATAGTATCTTCCATTTAATATTATATATATAAAACATTAAAGCAGGCTTGCATAGCTGCTTTTAAGCACTGGTTGAAAAGTGTAATTTTTCAGAGTTGCTGAACATGCAGAGTCCTAACAAGTCAGCTGAGTTTCTCCAGATTTACACCTGTGGAAATGACAGCGGTACTAAATCTTGGTGAAAATAAAATAGAATCGTAGAATCACAGAATGGTAAGGTTGGAAGGAGANTGCAATACTACCATTGGTTTTCACGAGGTATTTGCAGCCAGGAAAATAATTGAACCGTATGTACAAAACAAAGTCTCTGGGACTTGAACTGAGTGCTTCTGGTCTGTAGCACACACACTTAGCATGCCATATATTGAACTGCCACATCATGTCTATTTTTACTAATTGAGTTTACTTACTTGTGTTTGGGCACCATACCAGCTACTCAGCAAGTCCAGAAGATTAATATAGAAGTCTCTCTGCATTTAGAAAATATAGGCACTCTAGATTTACAGATGCTTATTTTGAAGGTGGTTGACTGCTGATCCTAATGTCTTTGAGTAACAGATGGATTTGTGAACTACACTGATAATGAAAATGATACACTTTGCCTCTTAGTGTCAAAATAAAGCACAGAGGCAGAACAAAAGAAAAACCAATGTATTCACCTGCAATAAATAGCATACCTGAATGGGGTGGGGGAAACCTAGGCAAAACTGAAGGCTATCAATAGTCTTGGAAATTCACATGAGGAAAAACTTGCATAAAATAACCCAGCCTGATCTGGACTCTGAAGGCATTGGCCCCTCTAATGTTAGAATTTATAGCTTTAATCTTCTTAAGAGCTGCATGGCTCTTCTCACATGCGGGGAAAACAGATTTGATGTTTCTGAGATTAAAACTACTGAGCTGAACTTTGCTTGTTATTGGCCAGAAGCACTTGGAAACTTAATAAAGCATTCCATTAAAATCTTGGCATTTTAGTAACACAAAAGAAATAGGCTTCTCAAAATGCAAGTCCAAGGCAAAAGGACACTTTGGAGGAGGGAAGATTGTGGAAATTTGGATTTTAACAAAGTTTGCCACAACTAAAAATAGATCAAAGGGAACATGAGGTAGAATGGAACAATAAATGCTGGATGTAACTAGCAATGTGCAATTCTTTGTTATCATTTGAAGACTTTTTTTCATGTTCACTTAAACTTCATACTTTTGTGAGTACAACACTAGTAACTGACCAGCTGCGTGGTCTCTAACAGGCAACATAGGCCTGATTTCTTAAAATTATGAGCATCTACAACCACAGCTGAGATCAACATGAGCTACTAGTATTCTGGGCTTTAGATGATCGGCTTTACTCTGAAAAAAAAAAATAGCAGATCTGTTAAGGCTGGCTAGGCTACAATTTTAGCTGCACAGGAAGCTGATGTTGAACATAGTTATGCACCATACAGTGTATGATTTAATTTGATCTAGAAGGATGCAACTAATATTTCTGGAGGAGGAGGCACAATACTCATAGTGATAGTACGATCTAAGAGTTCAGAGCTATAACGTGACTGAACAAGGGTGATTTAAAAAAAAAAAAAAAGGCTGTAAAACCTTGTACAGCACCATTTAAGCAAATGAGATGAGAGCTGCCTAGTGCCAGCTGCACTGTCAAGAGCCCTTGCTTGCCTTCTCCACCAAGGTACAGTGCAAAAAGAGCCTTATAAACCGTTGCTTTTACTGTGCTCTGCAGGCAAACAAACAAACAAACAGAAATAGTCATAATCAAGAATAAAAGAAGTAAAGCTTCATAACCAACCCTAAATATGAGAGATCACAAGGTAAACAACGTTAATTCCAATGTGCTTTGAAAAGGCTTATTCCTGTCTGTACTGGCAAAGCCAACCACAAAAGCTATGCTAGAGATTGCCTGCACAAGATTTTATCTAGTTCAGATCTGCTAATTACAGTCTACTTACAAGTTGTCCTATAGAAGCAGAAAGTACACAGGCTATCTTCTGGAAAAGTTGTGGCTAACCCCCCCCGGATACCTGTAGTGGTAATCATGTAATAGTCAAATGTCTACAAATAAATTTTAACCCGGGTTTTACTCCGCACACAGAACCAGTGTTTAATTTGGATCACACAGCTGATATGAATGAGCCACACGCAGGTAACACAAGCTCATCTCACTGAAGATGACCACACGGAGTTCATTTATGCAATCCATTTTCTATTCTTTCAAAAGAAATTCACCTTGGCACAGCTGACCATGGCAGGGTGCTCACAACCTGGCTGATAACATGGCTGGTGTATTTTGGAGTTTTTTTTGGTGACACTAACATATAAAGAATTTTCTACTGTAGCAGGTGCTCTTTGATGGTGGAAAATAATAGCACTCAGACAAACTGTAGATTATGAACAATCTCTAACTACAAAATGAATGCACAGAATGTGGATTCTTGTCAACTAAGCTATTAGTAAAATAAGATGAGGAAGACGAATTATTCACTAAAGTAACTAGAACTTTATTCACTGGTAAGATGCTTGGCCACAGCAAGACAGCCCCTTCCCAAGGGATTTCATAATTACATTTTATCTACCAAATCACAGGCAGGGCCACGAACTAAAAGTGGTCTTGGTGGCCCAGTGGTGCAGCTGCCATGTATTTGATTACAAACTTACTAATGCCAAGAATGGGAGCTACAACATGAACTGAAAATGAGTTCAAGCATAGCATTCTGCACAGAATGTTCCTGGTAACCTGGCTGCAACAAACATTCAATGCACAAAGACTGTTTTTTTTTTAACCTTTAAAGAAAGTGCATTCCTCCTGCCCTCCTTATCTCTTCATAAAATCCTGACAGAAAGTTCTCCAGTAGGATTTGGTTGGTGCAAATATCCTAAATTACAAGCTCTGCAGCAACATCTGGAGTGCTTGTGACATCTCAAATCTAAAACAACTTCAGAAAGGACATGGAGGACTTGAGAGTCGTGTGGGATGTACACTGTGTTACATAGCATGGAGGAGTTCCTGTGTTATATACCATTATGAGGTTCCTACCTCATAATGGCAGCTTCACAGGATTTCAGGAACATAACAGTGGGGATGGTGAACATAAATCTGGCCTTATCAAATCCATTCAACTGCCCATGATCTGCATGAAGGGGCAAAATGAGTCAGCAGTTCATCATTTTCTTTAGCATGCACCGGGAGACATTTCTTTCTTGCTCAGTTCAAGATCAGGCTTGCAAGGCCTGATTCTTATAGCTTTGGAAGGAACAGGTATGCTCAAGAAAAACTCTGTCAGCTGTGTGCAGGCAGAATTTGCATTTCATGGGGCTCCTGTGCAGGAGTCTCAAACTCCTCTTCATGGCTAACGCGGTCAGGTTTTATCCCATGCATTTGCACTGCCTCAATCTCCTAGAGTACCTGGTGCTAGATTCCAAATGTCAGAGCTAAATAAATGTATGCATGGATAAAGCTGCCTTATCTAGGTTTTGTCTGCAGGAAGCAGGACTAACCAAATGGCTCTCTGACAGCCAAATTTACCTTCTTTCTCCTTTAGAGATCGTGAAATGGGCACGAATCCCATCAATCTTGCTAATGCTACTTCAGGGCACAGCCAGAGGCACAATTTGGGTGCTCAAAGAACTTGACAGCACTGAAAGACTTAGCACAGGAAATGCAAAGGGTCAGGGCCAGCCCTCCAGAGCCTGACAAAAGGGTGTATGCCTACACTGAGGAAGGAGGCTCCTTCTCTCACCCCTTCCTTGGCTCTTTCCCATTTCCCTAGAGATCCAGGGTACTTGTGTGTGTTATGAGGAAACCAGCAGTTAGTACGCAAGGGGACCCAGCAATCTCAGTTAATATTGTTTTAGGTTAACACAGCAAAAGGACTGTTTTCCTTGGCCCTCATCCCTATACGTCTCCTACCCAGGGAGCCAACCCAGGCAGAGGTAGGGTAGTAGAAAGGTCTCTCATGTCCCTCAGTTCCCACTAGTCATAGCTGACAAGTGAAATTAATTCAATAGTCTCATTTTAACGCGCATAGCAAAATCACCATGCAGATCTGCATGATGGGCAGTTTGTGCTCATGATGCAAGCTAAACTCAAAACAGGAGTCATAAAATAAGGATTAAAGTTCAACAAGGAAGCTGATAATGAAGAAGCTTGCCCAGACTATGCCCTATTCTAGCCAGTGTTACATTATCTTCTAATTTTAGAACAGCTGAAAATTTTTCCCAGGCCAGAAGTTGACAAGAGGGCTGAGCAACGCCAGTGCCATGAAATCTTTGTTTTCAGGCACAGTGTTGTCTCCACACTGCAAGGAGTTGTTTCAGACTGTGAAATTCTGCAGGAAGGCACACACTGTTTATGGATGCCCATACAGGGAGCTATGTAGTGCGCTGAAACCATCTGGCATTTTGTGGTTTTGCAGTATCAGTCAGACGCACTGTCTGGAAACACAGGGCTCAAACCCAGAGTCCTTGATTCAAGTCAGATACCTACAGACACTTGCAGACGTTTGGCTGCCCCAAGAGCTGCAGAATAAAGCACTTAATTAGGCAGCTGAATTTTATGATTGATGTCAAGGCCAGCCAAGCTTAGAAGCCCATTATTGCTAAGGAAGTTTTAGTAATGTAATTATTATGGCATGTTTGATATAATGCATGGTCTTCCTGAAATGCTCCAAAGTATCTTTTTAAAGACTTGTTCTGTTGCTGTTATGCTTTGTACCTTCTGACTAAAGAACAGATGATGCAAATCCTGATGTGAAGCTTACTGAAAACTACCACTAAAATTAATAGAGCATAGTTACAGAAAAGTATTTTGTACAGAATTACCTTCTCTGGAGTGTGAACAATGCTGCTGAAAGCAGGCTCTGGGTTACATTATTCCTGTGATCCAAATTTTTTTAACCAGCTGATGTCACTAGGGAGATTTGAAGTCTTTATAATTACTGCTCAAGGCCTAGAGGAGGAGGGGAGGAAAGACAATGAAATTATGTTTCATATGTTGATTCAGAGAGTAACCTGCAGTGGCCTGTTAACTTGCTTCGTCTGTCAGGAAAAGCAAATTAATTCTGTATCCAGTTGGTTTTATGAGTGGCAGTTCAATTCGCTTTCCCAGTTAAGCAGGGAAGAAAGTGGCCTTTTGTCACAAACAATTGCTTCCTGCAATGCTGCAGAATAAGATGTAAAATAGGCAAAGAGCTTTGGATACAGCTTCCAATGTCCTACTAAGAAGTAAAATTTCTTTCTTTCATCTTCCCTCGGAGAAGGAATTCAGGTTATGCTCTGCACTAAATTAAAGTGTTCTGCTCAGTTATGTACATGTACAGCTTTGAAAACTGTTCCTGCTTCTAGGTCAAGGGCTCTCCCTGTGGCCGGGTGCCAGCTTTATCCCTGGACTCCCATAATCCCTTGAAATAAATCAACTTTCCATTGAAATCCTCTGCCAGTTCCACTTCAGACTAAAATGTGCTGTCTGTAGCATGATGCTCTTTTATACTTTTGTGGAAACAAAAGAAGAAAAAAAAAAAAGGAGAGAGAGAGAGAGAGAGAAGAGAAACAATGTGGTCATTGTATACTGGACACAGTTCAATGTAACCCATGTCGCGTATGTTAAAGGCTAATCTTTGTGTGTTGCACTAACCCCAGATCTCAGCATTTATTATTAGAACTAAGAGAAATATCTTCGACCAAAGAATAAATCAAGTGGTTGAAAAGAATCCCAGCTTTGTATGCGTGTGTGTGTGTGCATGTGTGTGCATGTGTATCCCATTACTACTCTACTTGTGTGGACTGAAGTGTGTGCATATATTACACTACTTCCCAGCCTGGGTAGATGAAGCCCTCAAAGATTTTATTCTCTTTTCTTCTTCTTTTTTTTTTTTTCTTTTTTTTTTTTTCCTAATATCAATTTTCTTCTCAGTATGTTATAAATGAACCTGAATACATTCACACATTCTTGTGGAAGACTAAAAGCTGTCACTTCATTTCAGGGAACCGGGCAGCTTTAAACTCAGCTGCAAGAAAGCCCAGATGCTACTACATCTCGGGGGGAAACTTATCTATTCATAAAGGGGGAAAGTTCTGAACAATAACAACAAAACATGGCTTAAAGATGCTGCTGCTGTTCTCCTGCCAATGCTGAGGTCAGTACTTTGGAGAGTGGGTGCCAGTCAGAAATTGCAGCACTCTCCTCAGAATACTGACATTTCTGAAAAGCTCTGCTTCTCCCCAAATCTCAGTAATTTTAAATGGTCTGCCAGTTAAATCAGAACAGCCTGGTATAAAGCCTCCAATTTTCTGACAACCTTTATATTCTCTTGGCTCCAACAAGGCCCTAAAGCTGATCGTGTATAATCCTGAACTGAATGTAAAATAAATATGAAAACCTGTCATGATTTTACAGTTTTCCAAAGGATATTTCACTAAATAAAAAGAGCTGTACTTCTGGCACACAAACGCTTCATATAAAAATCACAGTTAGTTCTTTAGAATGAAGTTACGCAACACAGTGCCAGACTCTGCCCTCCAAAGTTTCCCCCTGAGTACTGAGGAGCAGCTGGCTACATCTCCATGAGCCACTCAGCCCCAAAGGCTCCACGCTCCTTTCCCCTGCACAACTGCTGTGTGAATCGGGGCAATGACACAAGCCTGAGCCAGCCCAGCCCCTGAGTGTCCCTCAGCAGCAGGGGAGCTGAGGGAAGTAGTTAGGTCTCATCCAAGCTGGGACACAGCCCATGGTGGCCAGCTAAACCCAAACCTTGCTTCCATGCTTATAGTGCAGATACAGCCTGAGCAAACTGAGACCCAGAACTCATCCAGCCTTAATGCCCTTGAAATCTGTTGCCTAAGAAAACAAAAATTGTTTGTGGAAACCTCTTCCACTAAGCCTGCATTAGTTAGCTATCTACATTACCCACATGTACAAGGGCTGTAAGCTGCAATGTCCACAGGACTATGATACTGAAATGAGCTTAAAACACTGACAAATTAGAGCTGATTTCAGGTTCCACTGGCTTTTTAGACCTCAAAAAGATCTGCAGGTCCAGAGCACAGCTACAGGGCCAGAGAGAGACACATAGATCTAGTGAAACGGGACCCTTGGCAACCTGGACAATGGACACAAGGTGCATTTTGACTGAGACAGTGACGAGACTAACAAAGTACCTATTTGCCCCCCAGCAGGAAATCTAAAAGACCTGTCTTGCAACTCCTGGGGTAGTTCATGGTTAAAATCACAAGTTTTGCTTGCACTGCTGGGAGGGAGCAAATGGAGGCAAGGGAATTCAAAACAGGAAAATCTGCATTGTCATTCACAATGTTTCCAGGTTTTTCTGTGGAAATCTCCCATCTGAGGCAGGTTTTTAATGTTACACACCTGCTTCTCTTATACTTTCCTCCTGGAACAAGGTACAGGCAACTGTGCTGAATATAAAAAACATAATAAACCATACACGTAGGGCTCTATTTTTAAATCAGACTGAATGAAACTATCTGGTTTTAAACTATGAGCCCTCAGTGGACAGTTTCTTCACTTAACTTCACCACCTTCAGGCCTTCCCTTTAAGTCAACCCAAAAGTTCAAATCAAAACTCAGCTGAAACCATTATATTTCATCTGGTTACAGGTCAAAACCTCAAACCTCATGTACACAGGGCTCGAATTAAAAACCCATCAGGCTCAGCCCCAGAGGTGGACTCAGGTTTGCCCAGACAGCCTTTGAATCTTTTTAAAAAGCTGATAGGAGTTTCAAGTTCAGACCAAATGGTAAACCTGAAGTGGCTAGGGGACTTTTCCAAGGTCAAACAGTGAGTTAGATGGGGAGCTAAGAAGAGAACCACAGTCCTGGCCACTTCACACACTTTGCTACCAGCAGAGGTAGAAATTCACTTTGCTTGAACTTCAGTCTGTATAACCTTTGCCAAACCACTCAAAATAACCGCTTTTTCTTTCTTTCTTTTTTTTTTTTTTTCCCCTCCTAGTAATTGTTTTAATAAGTCACATGGCAATGAATGACTAAAAACTACATCATCCCTCTAAGGATTCAGCTGTGGAAAAAGCTAAATGCTGCAGGGTAGTGATTACTGCATAACTTTGATTTTGTTATACAATGCACACCCTGGTTATTGAAATGCTTACACGCTGCTCTGGATGAAATCATCATCACTTAAAGGTGCACTCTGAAGCTAAAAGAATGAGCTCAGATCCACTCATTTAGATCGCAAACGAGCCCTGTCCGCAACGCTCTCAGATGCTGGTTAATGCCCCTTCGGACAGTTTTTAATACTACACAAACCTCTGCATCTAAAGCATGGAAATAAAATTTCAAGGTGATACTTAGCTTCAATTAGAATGCCTGCCCCTCCCAGTAACTTGACTGATTGCCCTGGCACAGGGCTCACTGGAGAGCACTGGGATGATTTCAGTTCATGGTATAACAATATCTATTCCCTTTTGGATCTAGACCATCATGCAGTGGTCACTTATTTGCCTGTTTCTTATCAATACTACCAGAGCTTTAATCTCTAAGACTTTTGGCAATGTAGCAGACAACTGCTCCAGCATCTCAGCTTAATGCTGAAATCCCATCACAGCTGAGGATTGCTACATACTGCTTTCTAATAGTCCCTGCTGTTTGACACCTGGAATGGCATCAAGGAGCTCTGGCACTGTATCCAGAGTTCCCTACCAATGATTGAAAGTGCTTCTACAAGATGATAAGAAGAGGAGGGGGATCAGTATTCAAGGATTGAGACTACTGACTGTATTGAAAACACTTTTGTGTGGTGAAGGGTCAACATTTGAAAAGTAAGGCATGGCTTATATATATGCAGTAGAAAACCAAGATTCCAATACATGCCTTTTTCCTATTCAGGTTCATTAGGAGTTTGCTGCACTCCCAGATAGTTTTGCTTGCAGGCAAATTTCTGTCAAGCCCAGCATCCAGGACTGTATCTAGGGCTAAGCTTTCCCACCATATAACTTCAATATTAGAAGAATTTTTCTGGCTTCCTGTTAAATCATGCACTGATTACAAAATTCTTTTGCTTATTTAGGGCCAGATTCAATAAAGCTTCTGTCCAGCTTCCACATCATGCAAGGCCACAAAAGCCCTGAAATATTTTGGTTTTGAAGCATGTGTGGGCTTCCATGGCTTGGATGATGGGTAACTATTCCAGTGAATGTGGTTCTCATAAAGCTTTTCAAGGTTCTGCTCTATATGGACCTAGTGATTCCTCTTTATTCTCTCCAGTGTGGATTACAATCCACCTCAGAGAATCTCTGATTTATGCCTCCAGCCACAAGCCAAATCCTAGAGAAATAGGTCCATTTCATATCAGGTCACATCCTCTGCAGAACACTGACAGAAATTAGTGTTTCTGAAAAGAAAGCAGCACTTATGAAAATCTGGAATATTTTGCACACTTTATATGAGTCTAAGCAAATGGTAAAATCTAAAAGGAAATTCAATAAACTACTCATTATCTATATTCATATGACTAAGCTACACATGGAATGTAGCTTTTATCCTCCATAAAAAATGTACAGATGTTCTATAGAAAACTGTATGAACAAACTTTAACCTCACGACTGCTATTATTTTGTAATAAAAGGCTTACAGCATAATGTGAGCTTTTTTTAGAATGTAAGTTCCATGTGAGTAGTGTGTTGTTAATTTAATATTAATGCAATGCACCAGGAAGAAGTCTGCACAGAATCTCAAAGAGAGAGACTCAGAGTGATGCAGACAGGAGATTTGTGGAATGGATTTTATTTGCTTCAGCACTCAGCACAAAATTCATTGACCAGGATTCCCATTGCCACAGGGCAGTGAATTAATATACAAATGTTTTCACATGCCTTGACATGAGACTTTTGCTGCAGCATTCCCACTACAGTTCCTGGGAATCATGTGGTTAAGTCACCTTGCACTGCACTGAAAATTTACCTCTCACTGTCAAGTGCATATGAATGAGCTTCTTTTTTAGGAACAGCAAAAGAAAAAAAAGATCCATGGAATAAACTTTTGAATTTCTTTTGCTGAACCATCCTTCAGGTAGCAGGTGTGAAGGCTTTCACCAAAGTTGCAGATGGCAAATGCAGCACCTGCTTCGCTTACGCCACAAATGAATTCACGTGTGGGAACAGAACAGAAATCCAGTTTCATCCAGATACTCTTCCTTTCCCAGTCCCTGAGCCCTCTCCTCTGCAGTGTCTGCCATTAAGCATACCCACCCTGTATTCTTCCAAGGAGCCAGTTCACTGTCTTATCTCCAAATGCACTGATGAAGTAATTTATGACTCCCATTATTACAATCACGTTGCAGCTCCCAAATGGATAAAAATAGCAACAATGATCTCTCCCACTTTTCCTTCCTTAGCATGCCATAGGAGAAAGAGCTTGATTAATTCTATAGGGCTTACACATGCACTTGTGCGTTGCCGTAACTTACTGAGCATGTCTGATGCATTCTGAAAGTGGTAATGTCTACAGACACCTTATTCACTGCAGAAATACATCTCCTCACTCTAGATACAGCTTCTGGGAAAGTCCTGTATCCAGAACCTTCCTTCTATGGCTTGACAGTTTCATTACTTCTGCAAAACACATTGGCATACAATCATGATCGTAAAGGAAGGCCCCATCTCAGAAACACGACGATTTCCTTGGAAGCCTTCCAGGATCAAATTTGAAAACCTTACCCAGGACTCCATGCAGTGAAGCAGACCTTCCATGCATAGCAGAGAGAAGAAAATGGGGACATGTTTATTGCTGCCTGTCATTCCTCTAGCTTTGCCTTAGGTGAAGGAACAGAATGATTTCATGGAGCTCCCACTGATAGGCACAGCTTCTCCACACACCTTAGCAGCATTCAATGATCAATGGTATCAAATATCAAGAGTGATCCAGCAAATAATTGCACACTACCATTTTTCACTGGTCAAAATTACAAGGATAATCTCAGTACCCTGCACTACCCTGAAACTTCAGTGACAGGGATCAAGTTACTGGCTGCCTCACACCTGATGTTAGAGATTAATTTCTGTCAGTCTGGTTACTGGAGGACAGTTAAGATTTGGGTGGTAGCTTGTAGTATCTCGTCATTTGAAAGACTAATCCATGAATAAATATTACCAATCTGCAAATTATCTAAGATGAACAATTCAAACCAAACAGGAGATCACAGCCTCCACTTACTTATAGCTCAAATACGCTGTTTCCATACCCATTTGCTCAAACCTGGGAAAATTGTGTTACATTTTTTTCCTCCTCATTTAGCTTGACTGCCTGGGATGTTTCATCAGAGCCTATGAAATAAGACATCTCATACAAGAGATGTGACAAAGTAAGTAGTGTCACCTGAGGTTTATAAAGCAACACTTGGCTCCATTTGTAATGTTAGAGGAGTAGTCACCTGGCAGTGGCAATGTACATTGCAGTACTTTGCCTTCATGTCAGTGTCAGGCAATGTTTCTGCAACTGGTAGTCATGGGCGGTCTTTCACTTCTGCACCAGTCTTTCCTCATTTCTGAGAGGGACTGGAGACAAGCAAAAGGACAAGAACTGAAGGCTGAGCATGCCTGGCAGTACTTACACACCTCTGTCTCACTGATCTGTTGCTATTCGTAATGTTTTCTAAAACCACGTACAACATAAAAGATAGGTTGAGTTGGCTTTCTTTGTACTGCTCCAATCCAACTGCATTCTCTTTTTGCAATCTGCTCATTAAAAAGACTGACTCCCCCACAAGCATCAGATCTTTCAGTCAGACTAACAGGTCTTGCCTTCTTCCTGCATCAGTGACCATTTCTGTTTTTCCAAATCACTGAAAAAACATCTTGAGGAGAAATACTTCCTGTGCAGCTGATGCTCCAATCTGCAGTAACCTGGGTCTGCATATCTATGCCCTTGTTTCCTTTGGGGTAGTGTAAGAAGAGTTTTCGTTTGCCAGCAGCCCTGTAACAGGACCAGAACTAAGCCTTGCATTTTTTGGCTCCAGTTCCCCCCAAATGCCATCACACCTTGCATGGTCACACAGAATGATGCAAGTGGCAAGGATACCACATTTCTCAGAGTCCTGCTCTCACCCTTTATGTGAGGAGCACTGCCACATCCCCCAGAAAACTCCACATACACTATTAAAAGAATACAACTATCACTAAAAACAACTCAGCGCCTTCTATGCTACAAGTAAAAACTAACTGGCAAACTATCCATCTATTAACGTTTTTCATTAAAACAATCACTCCCAACTGAGACTTATGAAAGACCCTGGCAGCCCAAAATGTCAGCCCAGTTACAGCATTTATTATTACAACCATCAGGCCAGACAGGATTGCTGCAGAGGATCCAACAGGCATGCTCGGACAGGAGCTCTTGCCTGTGGGCCAGCTGCTTCACAAGCGGGACTGGCAAATTTCAGATGTCAAATTCTTGTTTCAGGTCCTGACCTGGTCCCCTTTGACTGCCATGGATCATTTTAGCCGTTTAGCAACTGGCAAAAATCCCCCGTCAGTCAGGGTCAGCATCAGTCTTGTCCTGATTTTAGAGCTGATGAAAGTCTTTGTCTCAGCTTTCCCTATTTTTAGACTACTATAGTGTAGCTTCAAGCAGCAAGGGAGGGACAATCTGGGGGATGAGGTGTACTTCCCTCAAGGTGGTGGCTGCTCCTCATAGCCACATGGTTCAGGAGAGGTGGCTGAGGGCATCCATAAGCTGCAGGTCTCCATTCAGGAGTGACAGGCTGGTCCTGGTGCAAAAAGAAGATTGCACCTGGGTTTCACAACGGAGTTCATGGAAGTCAGTGGAAGTTGAACAGCAGCCAAGGTGGAGAGCCATGTAGAACAGATGTCTTTACAAAGGATAAAACAAACACAAAAAATTACTCAGTGCCCAAGTTGGAACTCTTGGCCCACACTAAATCTGTAAAAAGCCCTGAAGTGCTGTAGAGGGAAGCTGTCTGACACTTAAATTCCACATGTATAAAGTAAAATGCATTTGCATAGGTAATTTAATAAAGGACTTCTTGACCCACAGTCAAATACTAGCGCAAGTCTTCTGCATGGAAAAGCTCTGATAAGCACACTCTTTAATGCTCTCTGAACGTTCAGTAATGTTCCCTTCTTAAAGCCCATGTGCTTCTCCTAGTGTCTGATGCTAATTATGTTATCAGATAGCAGGCAGCCCTGTGCTGAGTAGGTATGTAATATATTAGCCTTGGGGAGGGATGAAAAAAAAAAAAAAAGAAAAGAGAAAAGCCTTATCTTTCAAGTTGATTTGAAACTGCATATGATCTTTCTGAACCTGTAGAAACGTTCCTCTGCAGCACAGAGTTTATATAAGGAAGATAAAGAAGAACATTAAAAAAAAAAAAAAAAAAAAAAAAAGCATCAGCAAACTCATAGAGCTTTTGGGCTGCAATTCTCCAGGTTGTTCCTTTCTATTGAATTTTCTCCTCTATCAGTATTTTGGAATGACATGCAGGTTAAACTGTTCATCTGGCATGGAAAGCAGATTTGGTAATTGCAAGTTTACATTACACTATAAACGAGCAGATTATAGTAAACAGATGAACTGTGTAAATAAAGTAACACCGCTTAGCTCTCCTTTGTGACTTGTATTCTGATACCACTACAACTGCTTTTACTACAACTACTACTACTACTACTACTGCTAGGCTTCAGCTGACTGTTCAGCCTGAAACCTTTTATTCATATTTATTACTGCTTCCGCTGCTTTGAGAGCAAAAGGGCACAGAGGGCTTATTGGCCAGAGGCTCTCTAACCTAGCAGGCCTGCCTGGGAAATCAATATGCTGTACTCAAGAGTACAAGGATGGATTGTAAAGCCAGGGCTGGCGCAGGAATGCGCACTGCATCTGGAAGGACATGGAGACAGCCAGATCTGCTCTGCCAGAAGCCTTCCAGACCGCGCATGTTTGCACACCAACCTCGTGGCATCCTTCCAAGACAATTTGTGAACCTTGGTTCACACCATTTTCAAAGTAGGTCACACGCAGTAATCTCAGCCCAAGAGAGATACACTGTCAGCAGCAGTCGCTGCAAGGAGGGCGATAGCTACAACCAATGAGCAAGCTGGTGCGAGCCGAAAGCCTGGGAGCTGTGGAAATGCTCGGTTTGGGGCCAGCTGCAGCAAGGTGCTCACCCTGCTCAAACAGCTGACAGGCGACTCCAGCAGACCCAGCCTCTTACCATTTATAGCTACAAAAGGACTGACTGTTCTCATGGACACAACCATCAGCACGGCTTAAATATTAATCTGAATGAAAATACAGTAGGAGAAGAAATCTAACCTTTGTGTAGCTCTGTGTTGCTAACAGCAGGAATCACAGCTAGTTCTGAATTATGAGATTTACATTTACTGTGAGTTTTAGATTATCGATTCCTAACATATATCCGTCATCTGTCCCTGCTCTGGCAGACAAAACACAGATATGTTTTTGATAGGATTCCTAAAGCGCTTAAAGTTTCCTTAATTTTCCTGTACCCCATGCTTGAGCTGATTCAGGGGCACAGCATAAAAATGGGCACATTTAAACATCTATTTTTGAAAGATGATGTCCAGGAAAATAAATGCAGAAATCAGTATGTGGAGTATGTTACAGTTCCACTCCGTAACAATACAAAGCCATCAAAGAATTATCGGTTTAAAGTGACAGCATGAAACTTTGCAGGCACGGGAGGTGTTAGGAATGCATTGCCTTTAAACACAGCCTGCACACCATCAGAGATGACTTGATGCTAGGAAGCTGAAGGATTGCCTGAAGAGTGCTACTGTGTCATGCAATTTTGTAAAAAAAATGGGTTAATTTTAAACCAGGCTAAATTCAACCTTGCTGCTGGCCTACAGTTACATAAATCTGAATGAAAATGTGCTCTCTGCAGAAATCCACTCTAATATAATGGGTGTGCATCATTTTTAGCACTGAAATCAACATGGAAACAGCAGAACTGAGCAATCATTGCTGTATTGAATCTGGCAAAGGAAAAGGACTGACTTCCCTGTTTGAAAAGTTATGCTTTTCTCTTTCTTTCTCTGTCTGAGAAGTGTCAGCCTGGGAATCTTAGACAGAAAGACACAAGCGTTTCCTGAGGTTTTCACACTCTATGCAGAGAGGGAGGGAATGTGGCATGTTGTAGACTAACAACAAAGCTTATCCTCCTGTCCAAGAAAGAGCGCATGGAATGATTTTCTGCTTCCTTGGGAGTGACCTACCTAATCAATTGCTTGGCCAGACAGTTGTAAGACATGCAGGAACATGCAAGGAACTGCTACTGTTATCAGCTAAAACACTGCTGTAATGACTTTCTAGGCAAGTTTACAGCAAAATCCCTAAGTCCAGACAGGGTTATCACTCTGTACATCACCAAGGGAACAATTTATTCTCTAACATGGGATTTGATAACTTACCTGCCAAAAATCATATTACTTGCCTGTTATCACCAAGCTCAGGAAGAAAAGTAACCACCAAAAATCTTTTTTGCTGCAACCTCCCCAAAATAAAATCCCTTTAGGGTAAATTGTAACAAAGAAAATGCCCAGACACTTTGCCTTTTTTTTTTTTTTTTTTTTTCAGAATGACAAGGAAATCTTCTTGTGGTTTCAAATGGGCCCAGTATTGTCTGATTGCAAGTCATGTGAGTTTAATTACTTTTCAGGCTAACTTTTGCTTTTTCTCAGCCAACTGCTTACAGTTGCCATCTTAGGACTGAGAGCTTTGAAAAAACAATTTGTTCAGAAACCTTTTTAAAATGATACAGAAAAAAAATCTTTCGTGGTTTTCATTTCAGCTTGAATGTAGCCTCTTTATTTTTTTTTCCTTCGGTCTTTGAAAGGAATGAGTCTGAAATGCTAAACAGGTCACAGAGTAATTATGCATCCACCTGAAAATTAAACACACATTCAAAAGCTTAAGTAACAGCATATGCTAATTTACAACAGGTGTATGTCACTCATTTTTTTCCATGGTTGATCATTGGTTTATAAGCAAACCTAGATCCTAGCAAACCCAGAGAGGAAATGCTGGGTTAAAATGCAGGGTTAAAAGGAAAGAGACACAGCAAGGTGATACTGTGTTGATGATGCTGCTCTGATACTGCAGGGCAGCCATACAGGCCTTGCGTGTCTGAAATCCTAGTGTCAAGGTTGTGGAGGGTCTCTGGGGTCGTTAAGGCCTGGCCAAGCTCCTGTACCCATCTGGGCCAATATCAGATCAAACCTGGACAGCTACTTTCAATGCTGTAAACCTATGTCTCAGTTGAACAGACAAAGATTTTGGCAAATCCTTTTATGTTCAGTCCAGAGCCAAATTTATTTTCTGGGACATGCACATCTTCTTGCTGAATATTTTTGTTAGATTACCGTGTTTTCCCTGATCTTTCCTAGCACAGGTTTGGCAGAAGCATTTCAGATGCACAAAAAGAACTGAATCTATATTTCTCTCACACAGCAGAGGTATTTGAGTTAGTAACATCTCTGTTACATATTTCCTTGGTGGTAGAAAAAAACCAACATTTTTCTTTGACCTGTAGAGGTGCCACAGCACTGGCGGAGATCAAAGGCTCAGTGAAGAAGTGTAAAGGACCTCAGCATGGCCTTTACAGAGGTGCACCGTGGCATAGAAAAGCTGTGAACTAACATAGCTGGTTTGTACGTGACCTGCCCACCTCCAGATGAGCACTTGCTGTGAGTTTGGGAATTTTTGGAATAAGTGCTGCAGCACTCCTATTACACTGGTGCTGGCTAAGGGAGATCTTTGGCCAGTGCCGAGACTGAAGGTGGATTAAAGGTGGCTTACATCAACCTTTGCTTCCTTATCCCAAGTTCTCTGAGATCAGCACAGGTAAGGTCTGAGTACTAAGCTATTATTTATTACCTTTTGGATCTGCTGCTGCAGTGGGTTTGAAGAGTAGCATGACCTGGCTCTTCCCAATTACCTTTGCACTTAGTAAAAGCTCTGCCTTCACAGCATGCCAGATACTTGCTGTGCTAGGGACAGGAACCATACACATCACCTCCTAGACAATTTTTAAACTGAGCTAAGGCTTTTCTCCTGTTTAACAAGTCTTCCAACCCTCCTGATGCAGTGGTTTCTGAAATACTCTAGTTAGGCTTGGAGGACTTCACATGGTCTCTTCTGCCTAGGATCAGCAGACAGCTAGATAAGGAAGAATGGAGATGAAAAATGGGATTTTTACTACTGCATGTTCAGTAGCATGCACATACTGATATATTAGAGGTTTTCCATTACTGCATTTCTGCTACTGCATAAGTCTTGGGTACTACTGGTTGTTCATTATGGCATCACAGTTCTTGTTGGCCAGAAAGAACATCCTCCACTTGAAACCCATGAAAGGGAAAATACCACATGCATAGTAAAATCATAGACTCCATTTTCGTTCCATTCACCTCTTTCTCCTCCCTTCCATTCCCTCAACTCTGCTCTCAGGAGCATGGGAATAAGCCTGATGTGGCAACTCTATGGAAGTCAATGGATTTATACTGATGTAACTGAAAGCAGAAGGCAGCTAAGAAGTTCCAAGACCTGTCCATGCGTGTTACAGCTGATGTTTCTGAACAAACTGTTTAGTGGACCACCACTGGATTAACTGTTTCAGTTTAGTGTTTCACACCTCCCTCACTCAGAATGTCAAATCACATTGGCTTACACAAGAAAAAGCTTGCTCCTCCATCCTATTCATTCATGACAGTAGCACAATAGCTGGCTCAGCCAGAAGTACTCCATGCCCCAGGGCCACCAGTGTACCTGGGCTTTTAAAACCATCTGATGATTTGCAACACCTTATCTTAGCACCATCCAGCTAAATGAAACCCTTCATTTTAAAGCACATGATACTTTCTTGAGCTGGCATCAAATAACATAACATACCATAACATATTAATCCTTCTGGTATTAGTGAAGCAGGGCTTGAAAAGCCACTCAGATGTTTTGCAGTTGCAAGATTTCTCTGGCAAGTATGGACACCGGACTCAGTTATGAATTCCCAATGAATATAGGCTTTTGTTAAGAAAAAAAAAACCAACCAAAGTTTATGGTAGCAAAATCTTCATTTCCAAGATCAAACTGAATGCAAACTGATGGGACATTGGTTTCCTGATTCTACAGAGAAAGAGCTTCAGTGCATTTGCTGCTGTTCTTCCATCACAGTGCTGCCACCCAGCACCTGTTGATGGATATGACCAAGATCTCAACCAAGATCTCCAGCGGGGCCCCATGACATGCAGGGAAACCCAACAACCCCTCTAATTTAATGGTGAAGCTTGCAAAAGCTAGAATTGCAGGCAGGAATGGGCACCGCCATAATTCCCAAGAGAGAAAGATCTTGAAGGAAGAAGTCTGAAGGAAAATAGGACAAACAGAAATAGATTACTTGCTTCCTCTTCCAGAGAAGCAGAATGGAGGGTGAGGGATGCTGAAACGAGAACGCAATTCTCTTTCCTCTGTGGCTATTGGAAATTTGACAGGAAAAGGAATACTTGCTCTAGTTCAACAGCTAGAAATGGGCGTTTCATACTTACTAACTATAAAGTAAGCTAAGGAACTGTATCTCCAGGCAGCCTCTTGCAGGAACTTACTTGCAGAAAACCCCCAAATGTCAAGTGCTGGTAGGAGTAAGGGACTGAGCTTCTGTCTTCTTTCTCTAGTATATGTACCCACATTGGCCTTGTTGGCAAAGTACATTTCTTGAGAGCAGTTTCCTTATCTAAAATTGTACCCATTTCCTTATATTTTTGCCAGCAAAATGATGAACGTTGACCTGGTGATTACTTTTAATTTGACCACATTATGGTGTTTTGATGAGAGAAAATACTATAAAATAATAACTCTGTTTGTTGGGATACATCATTATATTTTGTCATAAGCTTAATACCCCATACTTTACTATTTCAGGGCAATTTTCTCTTGCCCACTCTTTTATTCACCTGGCTAAGTCAACAAGAAAGGCACAGCCCTGCTAGTATCTCAGTGGTCAGTGGGACTCACACAATCACTGAAACTGAGACTTGCTTCAATGTAAATAATGTTTTTTGGTTTGGTTTTTTTTTGGCACTTCAGTTGATTTGGCTTAAGCCACATAATGCAGAGTTCTGTCCCATCTGTTTGACTTAATTATAATAATTGCAGAAACTAATTTTGCTTTCAAATATAATTAATTAATGTTATACTACAGGCTGGGTGGGTAATGGGAGGAATTCCTCTGTTTCTAATTCCTATTAAAAAAAACACTCAGCCAAACCAAAACAAGGTCAGGAAGATTTTTATGTTATGTTAGTGCTGAAGACTTAATAACCACAGAATGTGCTCTGTGGTCTCTAATTATTTCATATCACAAGCAAACATTGTTTGCTGGCAAACAATTTGCTAAAATATCTTAACTTGAATTTTTCTCTGTGCCAATATACAAAAGATTTGCTCCATGTAGGAAAACTTACAACACAGGAGAAATCAGCCCTGTAAGCTGTATGTAGTTAGAATTTTTTTATTGGTTACTAATATCTGAATCAAGCAGTAGGTAGTATCATTTTAGATAGGTTAATTTTGGTTGATTCTGATCAAGTTGCAAGTAAGGGGGTGGAGAAAAGCCATCTAGTGGACAAAATGCAATTAGGTACCAGAAAATATTTTCAAGCACAAACCTTTGCTAGAGAATTGTTTTTTAATTGTTACTTATATGCAGCACTGCTTATCTAGGAACACGTTTTTTAAGTCTCTGGGAAATCAAGTGGTTTACTGGTGGTCAACAGAATAGATCTCTAAGCTCAGTTTTTTGGCAGATTAGTGATTGTCATAAAACATATGAGCTGCTTAGTCCCTCCTGTGCCTCACAGAGAATTTATCAGCATATTTCTTACAACGCTATGAGGGTCATCAGTCGACCGAATATCTTATCACTAGATTCGACACTATCTGCCAAGCAGACTGCATTGCCACAGGGCTTAAATAGCTGAGCTAATATTTAAGCTTTTGTCCCCTCTGATCCCTGAAAAATAATGAGAAGAGACTTTGTGACTTAGTAAATAGATGAGCCAAATAGCACTTCAAACAGCCTTTTACTCCAATTGTCTTCAAGGTTCTCTGGGAGGCAAGACTGGGGAGTGTGGTGCAGATCAGCTGAACAACCCCCCTCACAAATACATGTGTGCAACTCATTTAGCATCTGATGTAAAAAGTGGGGAGAAGGAAACAAAAAAACTCTCCTCTCGATGTTATTTACGACACTCACTGGCCTTTGCTGAAATGTTGCCTACTAGAGTTGCAGTGTCCTGTGCCATGAGTTAAGTAACTGAATATATCGCGAGCAGATGGGCCTAGCTCTGCACTGCTCTCCTTTCATTTATGCCAGGGAGCTCAGGCGAATAAACACAGCAGACTTTTCTTATGCAGCATTTTCAGAGACCCAGCTCCCAAATTCATCTTCTTCTACCACAAAGTTCAGAGCATCTAACTAGACACCTTCAGCTAATCTTCAAGAGCAGATAATGATCACTCATGTCCAGGCAGGCCAAAGTATTGAAATCAAAGTATAATTTCTGTGAGATTACAACAACACAAGCCATCACCATCAGACACTATAATGTGATGATGCAAGCAAACATTTGTAACTCCTGCAGCTCCAGGCAGAATACTGAAGTGGGATTAGTGACCTGCCACTTAGAGACTGATCTGATATTGAAGCAACAGGGTTTTTAAGCCTTTCATTGCAGATAATAGGTAACCCCAGATATTTGTGCTCCTACTAAAAGGAAACAAACAAACAAACAAATAATAAATACACATGCACACATATAACTATCTCCCAATTAAATTTTTGACATAGTTGGTCTCAGGAGTATCCCATGCAATAATTCCCACCCATCATCTTTGCAGGGGCATGCATTTACCTGGAGGTTTCCATGGCCTCCCCTTCCCATTAAGCCTGCATATACATGCTTCAACACCTCACATAAGTAGCAAGCATCACCCCACATTGCTCCTCTGTTTGCCTCTGCATGAGGACTACTTAATTCATCACTTTTGACAGAGCTACCGTTGCTGTGCTCACACAATCCTTGATATGAGACAAGGGAAGAGAGGCTCCCAAACTACCTTGCACAGACCTTCTCTGCAGCTTCTTATTCATCTCCTAATGAATCACAGCCTCTTTTCATAATAACTAAATAAGGATTTCAGGGTTTGGCCCATTCACTACATTCTGTGTTTTAATACAGACAAAAATGGAATACAAAATACTGCAGTACAGCAGCAGGGGCAACCTTTTTGCTATTTTCATGTCTGCAGTTCACAATTCAACAATGCCGACTGGCTGTTCTGCACAACCACAAGGCAAGGAATTAATAAACAATAATAATAACTGTCCAGCAAGGCCTCATCCCAGCAATGCACAAATGCAGGACTGGCAGCGAGCAGAAAAATGCTGCTTTGCTCCTTTACAAAGCCTGCAATACAAACTTTGCACTGTCGGTTTAAAACTCTAGCATCTGCCTCTGCAAATGGGGAGGAACCCATTTTCAGATACTTGTGAAATATAAACTTCATCTGTTGCCAAGCTCAGAGATAGATTTTGCTCCTTTTTATTTTTAAAAGTTTCCTGAATATGTGAAGAAACCCACAAAGCCATTTTAGAGATGTGTGGCTATGAAAAATGTAACACGCTTCTGTTTTTTTAAGCAGCATTCTCAATCATTGTAATTATTCCTTGAGAATACTTTTTAAAAAACAGAACCACGGCTATTTTTCACAGCTACAAACCCCTAAAACAGCTCTACAGCTTTCTGTGAAAATTAACAAAAAAATTGCCTTTCAGCTAAGAACAGTAAAAATAGATCAAAAACCAATTAGCTGGCCCACATGGCAGAAGACAGGTGTGCTTTGGATGTGGCGTTTATACAGACTCAGGATAAGCATTTTTTTTCACTTTTACACAGATTCTTGAAGACTATAAATACCACAAACCTCTTCTTGCCAATGCCCATCAAATCTATTTAAAGTGCTGGCCACTCGAAGAATAACCTTAGGATGCAGCCTGAAACATCTTGCTTCCTACCAAGTTATAAAACAGAATTCACATTAAAAGCAGCAGACAGATTGGTGAACTATGGTAATAACGAGCCTTCAAAAGCAAAAACAAGTAAAACTCCTTTGGAAAGCACAGGCAGAGAGAAGGCTGGGAATGCTGAAACCAACTACAACTGCTTTAGTATTCACCTGTTTCAATGAACGCACAGAATTATTTACATTATGTCATTAACAGAGGGATGTATGAGTAATGGGGAAATAGAAATGGTTTATGCAAAGCAGGATTTACCGAAAACAGCTAAAAACTTCAGGTATTTGTGGTGGAAAAGCAAAGGCTGTGGTCAGACCTGTTGCTCCTTCACAGGGCAAAAAGGCTCCTGCTCCCTGAGCCAACTCCAGCTGCTGGTCACTGCCTTAGAATCATAGAATCAGTCAAGGTTGGAAGGGACCACAAGGATCATCTAGTTCCAACTCCCCTGCCATGGGCAGGGACACCTCGCACTAGATCAGGCTGGCCAGAGCCTCATCCAGCCTGGCCTTAAACACCTCCAGGGATGGGGTTTTGACCACCTCCCTAGGCAATCCATTCCAAGGTCTCACCAACTTCATGATGAAGAGCTTCTTCCTAATATTTGGTCTGAATCTACCCATTTCTAGTTTTGTTCCGTTCCCCCTAATCCTATTGCTACCTCACATCCTAAAAAGTCCCTCCCCAGCTTTCTCGTAAGCCTCCTTAAGATACTGAAAGGCCACAATAAGGTCACCTCAGAGCCTTCACCTCTCCAGACTGAACAGCCCCAACTCCCTCATCTCTCCTCATAGGAGAGGTGCTCCAGGCCTCTGATTATCTTTGTGGCCCTTCCCTGGACATGTTCCAGTACATCCATATCCCTCTTGTAATAGGGGCTCCAGAACTGGACGCAGTCTTCAAGCTGCCTGACTTATGCCAGAGTAAATACTTGTGTAATTGCTCCATATGCATTCAGCCAGAATGATCTCCCCCCTTTCAGATACTTGCAACAGCGGTTATTTTTTAAAACTAAATTGCTCAAGCAGAAACAGCTTGAGGAACCAATCATACAAGAAAATGTGCCAGGAGATCCAGAGGGATCACCCTTTGCAGGCATGTGGTGAATGACAAGCAAATGGGAAGAGGCTGGGAACATCAACTTCTTCCCCAGTCCACAGCTTTACTAAAAAAAGGAGGGATCAGAATATTCTTCCCAGAGCTTACGACTCCTCCCTTCCTCACAATTTTTGGGCATTTAAGTACCTCCTTACAAGATGGTTCCTCATGGTATAAGATGACTCATGTATTAATGCATGTGACATGCATGAAAAGAATAGATTTCTAGTAGGACCAAATGCAAAGCTGGGAGATGAAGTACCTAAAGGAGCCTGCCAAGGCTGCCCAGGGTCAGGGATACATGAGCCCAGGTCCTAGCTTCCTCCTGCAGCATTTCTTCTTGAATACTCTACCTTCCTGTCATCTTGTCCAATTCCTGAACAGAATTTGGGCAGGTGGCCATTGATGGAGATTGGTAAGACCACAAAAACCAAGCCCTCCTCCTCACTAATCTCATCTTCTCTTTGAAAAAATCCAAGACGTCTCAGGCAAACTGCTTTGATCAGACTTTCCCAACACTAGCTTTAACGAAAATCCTTTTCCTCTCAATTAAGCCTTTTATGATGCATCAACTTTAACTAGTTCAGAGATGTTCTCTCAAGCCAGAGGACAAATCAAGCTGTCTCCTTTACTTCCAGCAAACGCATTTGATGGCTTTGACCTTGTGATAACTATTGTCCACTTTTGTCACAGACATGATACACATTATTCACTATGATTATTTGGTTAACTCAGCAATATGACAGGAAAAAAAAAATCTCTCATTTTATGCCAAATAGAGACACTCTACAAAAGGACTTGCTCTGTATCTGTATCTATATGTAACTTGGTATCAAAAGAGCAGCAAGTTTACACAATTCGAGTTTCACTTGAGTAGCAAAATGAAGAGGTTCTCCTCCATTCCCATACCTAACTCAAGCACAATACAGATAAGGTAACAGAGGTTTTATAACAAGCTGGACAGATTGCTGCACCCCAGCAAAACTTTGGGGAAATTAAGAATGGAAATAAACATGGTATAAGAAGGAGCACAGCAGAGAACAAAAAAAGGTGAATTCAATGTTATGTTCAATGCACATCTCAGAGGATTTTGCCAGCTTCTCTCTGACTCCTAAAGAAATGCTCATTCCAAGCGTGGTTGAACACCGCAGAGTGACCATGGGCTCCAGCAGAAGTCTGTGAATCTGTTCCCAAGAAGCTCCCAACCATGCTTCAAAACCCAAGATGACTGCCATTTAAGGATCTCCAAGGCTGAAAGAGCTTACACATAAGATTTTCCTCTCACAATCAAGCACACCAGGACTCAGAAGGAGTTCCAGCTGATTTTCCAAGCAGCGAGGGACTGGCTTTCTCAAATACAGCTGCTTTCTTCATTACAAAACTAAAAATAGTTCTGCTCCTAGCGGGCTGACTTCCTTTTAAGCATTCTGCCATGTCCATGCGTGTATTTCATTCAGGGTTTCTGCATGTCTACAACACTGTGATTCTATTTCAGCCTTTAAGTACATTCAAGAAATTTTTCATTTCCCTCTTCTATATTCATTCCAGATGTCGTGAACTGTCCAAAACTGTTTCATGTTAGGAGAATTTGTAGGGATACTCTGGCATTCAAACTGCTCCCATCTGCTTCAGTATTTTCAGGAAAGACCAACTTTCTTTCCCAACTGATCACAAATACAGACAATGAGTTTAGGGGTTTAAAACATCCATGATTAATGGTAGATGTTTAGATTGTACTTTGCGCTATGAGAATAATTAAATATTGTCATATGAGGCTTTCACTTCTTGCTTTTAGAGTGATGCTGGAGTGAGAAACCTGGAGAACTGAAGGATATCCTATGTCACAGAGGACATACTGCAGAAGCAGAAAACAGTTCTTCATAACACAGTACTGGCAAGCAAGAACATCGTTTGGAAAATGAATACTGAACCTGAATTGGGAGACCATGGGAGCACATGCTGCAGTAGTCATTTTGGTCCCAGTCACCTTGTTTTACAGATCAGGGGAAACTGGGCACTGCCACTCTCTTCTAGCTCACAAAAACATCATGGGTATGAAAATCCAAGTGCCAGAGTACATAAGAAGGGAGGAACCCAAGGAGGGATATGCTTGGATTCATCTAGCTCCAGACTCTTCCAGATGTCCCAGTTTAAATCTATAGTAAAAATCTGTGGCATATTCAGTTCTGAATGAAAATGTCCAGTGCTGGATAACCAGTATATAAAAAATTTGACAGATCCACTCATCAGAACTAGGCAGTATGAGAGGAATGCACTTACTTCTGCTCCAGGAAATCTTCAAACTACAGACATCACACCCAGACTTTGACATGTATTCCCACTGAGGTAAATGGAAAAGTTCCAGGATTTGGTAGCCATTCCAGCCAACCACAAAAGTTAATGGATATCCCATTGATATAAAAGAATGCAGCCCTTCAGACAACAGATAAGAAGTAACTTCACCAAGATCAGCAAAAAGGCCATTCAGGATCAGCTTCATGGCATATAAAGAACCAAAATTCAGCAGAGTTGAATTTCCCAACTTCACCAAGGGCAAGGCAACTTCAGCCCATGCCAGTGCTCTTTATCTTGGATGCTTTAGCACGATTCTCTGCATTGCTAGACAACTTCAAATATCATACTTTGTAGTGATGAGAATAGCAGTGGAAACAAATAAATAGTTGAACTCCTAAAACTCTAGCCTGAAGTGTATTTACTTTTCCAGAATTTTGGTCATAAGTATGATATGCTTCACTAAATCTGTCCACAATGAAGCTGGGAAGTAACATGGATCCCAGTACTCAGGCTATTTCTGGATGAAAAGTATTTCCATAAACATCATGAAAATTTGGTAGCATTTCTGCCCATCCTTAATCTTCCTGCAAGTGTAGCTGTGATATCTAATAAGCTTCAACAAGTACAACCTTTCTAATACAGATAAGCTGGTTGCAAAATGTTTATGCCAGGGAAGATAATGAAAAGAGAATCTGAGGTCTTCTATTCTCAGTCTTGAGTTTCATCGATGTGAATTGTGTCTGAGAACACAAAGGCATCCACAAACTGTTCTAATCCAATTTACTTCTAGAATAATTGAGGTTGGTCATAACCTCACAGTCTCAAGTCAAGTTTTGAGGATGCTATCACTGTGGACTATTTGAAGAGGAAAGGGACAAGACAAATACATTGAAGCCCAGGTAGCACTATTTAAAATCAAGTATGATAAGTGGTATCTACCTTCTCCCTCAAATGTATACTAGATAGCTTCCTACAGGGTAAATACTCTTGGCCATTTCACCCAGTGCTAAACACATGTAGGTTGCAGCTCTTCCTTCTTGGTAAATAGAAGACTGTAACTAACAAGAAGGCAAATGCAAGTAGAAAGTAAATCAGTCTGGCCATTTTCCACTTTGAACTATGCTGCTGCACTCCTATGGTAACCCCAACTAAGAACAAAGTTTGGTTTGATGTATTTTTTCCCTCTAAATGTCTCATTCCAACCATACAACTCCTCTATTTTCCGGTTAAAAATTACAGGGAGTGTGTTAATTTCTGCTTCAGCTTATTTAGCTACACTAAATGCAAATGCTTCCTGTACTTACGAATACAATCTGTTCATAGTGAATAGTTTTGAAGATTTGGATGAGTTAAAACAGCAACAGTATCCATGTGGGACCAATCTTCCCTGGACAACTCTTATGCTTTGATTCATAAATTCTTTCCATAGGAAATATCTGTGGAAAATCCCCAACACATCCAGAAATGCACAATTCTGTTGCTGGAGTTATTAAGAACTCCTAATACTTATTGCTTCTCCTTTTATTTCTTATTTTTACATAAGCATTGACTCTTGGGTTCACATGAGACCTTTATGCTTATTTTCCATTATTATGGATTGGGTGTTTTTAATAAATGTAATAACATCTGTCATTAGGACGGTCACATGAATCTACTAAAAAGCAGCTTCCAACTCTGAAATATCTAATTTCTGCATCTACTGGGTGTGTTAAGGCACCTCTTCACTTGCTATGACTGTTCTGCATGTGTGATTTACTCTGTGGAATGAAGATCCAGTCACTTGATTATGAAATGTGCACAGCATAATCTGGCAGATCACAGAATTTCAGGAAACATTGAGAAAACACTCAGCCTTGTGATGCGAAGGTGATAATGGTGGGAGAGTAATGGTCAACCTACAAGTGAACTTCTGAGACCCTTAGCATTCACAGTTCAGGAAAAAATGGAGCAAAAGAGCAAAGGGGGTGAGTATGGCTACTAGGATGTCAGAATGTGCCTACTTTGGAGGGCGAAGAGTTTGTTTTCACCTTTCAGAAGTACAATCCCTATGCTCAGTTGCCCAGAATGGAGAACTTAAACACACTTGGGTGATTTTCTGCTCATCTCGGGCAATAAGAGCAACCTCAATTTGCCATGGATCTCTGCCAGAGGAGTTTGGCTCTTTACCCTGGATTTTACAGACTCCTTGGGTATGGCTGGTCTACCTAGCTGCAATAACAGGTGTGGCTTTAACACGAGGAAGGGTTCTCCTGAGCTGTCATTTCACCAACCTTGCCTGTGATTTGTGGTTTGGTAGGACTAAATAAGCCAAAATAGGCTTATACATGTCCTGGCTTGCTCAGACATCTTTTTCTGCTCTTCCCCACTTCAGCTATAGGGAGAAGCAATCATGGGAAAGAGGACAAAGAACCTGGAGCCACTGAGTTTAAGGACTCTGGCCTACCCAGACATGTTCCCCTGTTCCCCCTCCTTCTGTGCTTGGGGAAGCAACATCAGGAAAGGAAAACAAAAGCCCTGGCTTCACCTAATATGGTCAAGCTTGGCAAGTGCCATTCTGATTGGCTAATCTATGTCCAAAGGCCCATTAGTCTCAGGCTGTATGGATAAAAAAGGATGAGCAGGTAGCACGGTGTGCTCTGCTGCCTCACTGCATCCTGAACTTTGTGGAACTCCACTACCAGGAACAGGCTCTAAATACCTGCAGGCGATCGGCCTGCATAGCCAGCATGACATTGTGCCAAGACTGCACATGGCATTGCATCCTGCCTGCCTCTCTGCAAGGCTTTTGCTGAATCGGTAATCAAGAGGAACCAGGTCAGAGACTGTGCCAGACTCCCAGCTTCCTGAGAAAAGAGCCTGGGAAAACTCCAAAGCCTCTAATGGCTTTGAGACCACCGACAGCAACCCCTCCATGTGCTTTGGGTACTGTCTGATAATATTTTGTGAGTAAATACTTAAAGCCTCTTATAATTCACCAATTGTCTTCTGCCATAAGCAGAAAGGAGCTTCCTGCAACCATCTAGTGGATAAGCAGTATAATTAACCACAAGTGGTATATTGACCGCAAGAACCTTCTCTTCTGGTATGATGTTTGCATTTGCTACTTACCTCTTAAAGGGTTCCAGTTTTGCCTGCTCCCTGTGTGTATAAGTATCCAAACTGTGTGTTTCGAATCTTGTAAATAAGTTTTCTGGTGAGATTTAATATTAATAAACATTTTTCATAGTTATTAACAATCTTCACCTGGATATCAAAATTATTAATTTTGCATCATTCGTAACAATTTGGTCCCACCACAGCAGGCCGAGTTTTCCTGAATTAAAACTTACAAACTTTTTAGAACTTCAGGCAACCAACAGGAAATTGCAGCTAGTCAAGAAGAACGAACAAGAAACTAGTACTTATGGTCCATGTGGGTCCAGGAACAAAGTTCTTAAGGCATGATGGCACCTTATTAAAATCTCATCAGTCAAAGAAAAGACCTTAGAAACTTTTCACTAAGCATTTGCCCTCTGCTGTTTGCATTTGATTATTCAATACCTCTTCTCTCTGTTTTCACTTTCTACCTCCTTCAGATGGTATCTCTGCCTTGTGATTCCACTGCTCAACATTCAGACAGGTTCCCAGGTACAAGGTAATGCCCAGTGGATGCTGCAGCCCTCACGTGTGAGCAGTATTTCTCTCATGCTTTGTACAGATCGTCTGGCCACTCCTCTCAAGTTTAGATCAGTAACTGCAAATACTATCATTTTTCTCACCTCCCAGACCAAGACAAGTTCACTCTTCCTCTTAGTAGGAATGCTGAGGCAGCAGAACTCTTTGGGTAAGCACTCTGTGGGTTTCTTTTAAAAAACAAATTAGTCATATGCAGAGTATATCTAGAGTGGAACAGAGCCAAAGACAGAAGTCCATTTTCAGATCTAGCTATGCCAAATGAAGATGATGATATTTCCAAGCCTACTCTCACACTTGCCAGAAGTTACAGCAAGGTGATCTGCTAACGAGTGAGCAGGCTTCAGGTGAAATGAGGGAAGATGACTTAAGATGCTTAAATATTTTGTCTTTGTTCAATCAGTTACTCCGACTTGAACAGGTTTATGAGTGGCTCCCATGACGCTGAGCCACAGGTCAGAGGGGACAGTTATTGCTAGTGTGCGTAATAAACCTCCAGATAGGAGAAGGCTATTAGTAGTAACCTTTTCAGCTGGCAGGGCAGTGCACAAGAGAGAAAATGTTTCCACACTTCTGGATTAACATGAATATTCTTCATCATCAGTGCAGTTCTTTCCTTTCCCTCATAAGATTAGCCTAGCAATACAAGCAACTTTATGTAGTATCATCACATTTTCAGGTCCTCATGGGGCCTTCAACTACCCCAGTATCTGCTGGAAGGACAAGACAGCAGGACAATAAACAATCCAAGAGGTTCCTGGAGAGTATCAATGAGAAGTTCCTCCTGCACGTGATGGAGGAGCCAATGTAGAGAGGGGCTCTGCTGGGCCTCAAACACATCAGCAAAAACAGTCCTGTTGTGGATAGGAATATTGAAGTTAGCCTTGGCTGAAGAGACCATAAGGTGGTGACATTCAGGATTCTGAAGGCGAGGAGGCTGAAATGCCAGTTCACCATGCTGGACTTCACAAGAGCAGACTTTGGCCTCTTCACAGATCTAGTTACAGTGTCCCATGGGATAAGGCCCTGGAAGGAAGAGAGGCCCAAAAAAGTTGGCTTAATATTCAAGCATCATCTCCTCCAAACTCAGGATTGTCCATGCTAATGAATTAAAGAATGCTGTGAGGCCTATATGGATGAACAAATAGCTCCTAGCCAGACTCAAAAGCAAAAATGAAGCATTAGAGGGTTGTCATGGGTTCAGCATTCAAACTACTACAAGAGTGGATGAAAAGATAGGCTATGTGGGAGGAACACGGAGACACTTTCCAAGCATCCAGGGACAAAGTAAGAAAGTCAAAGCTCAAATGAAATTGAATCTGTTGAAGGACAAAAACAGGAAGGGCTTCTATACGTACATAGGTAGCAAAGGGAAGGCAAGGGAAAATGCAGACCTATTCGACAGGAGACCTGGTAACACAGGACATGAAAAAAGCCCAAGTCCCAGAAACCAAGGGGTACAGCCAGAAGAAGGAAGATGTACCCTTGGTGGAAGAGGATCAGATCAGGGAGTTCTTAAACAAACTAGAGATATAAACATGTCCATAGCCCTCAATATGATGCGCATACCTGTTGAGGGAGCAAAGACATTTTCAGTAATCACCTCTGATCAATCACAGCAACTGGGAAAAGTTCTGGTAGAAAGCAAATTTCACTGTTGTCTTCAGGAAGGTTAAGAAGGGAGGATCCAGGGAAATACATGAGCCTAGGAAGGTGATGGAGTAGCTAATCCTGGAAACCATTTCCAGGAACACTAAGGACAAGAAAATCATCAGGAACTAGTCAGCATGGCTTCACCAAGGGAGGATATAGACAGCAGAACTTTAGTTTACGACAGATTATAAATAATTTTTTAAAAATTAAAATCCCTTTTGTAAGAAATGCTCTCTCTACTTAGTTCTCAGAACATTTCTCTCTAACACTCAGTATATCCCAAGTAGTTTAGCACAGTTCTTAAGCTTTGATTTCAGGGGTAAAGGAAACTGTTAAGCAAGTCAAAGATTACCTTCCATTAAGCTTGCCAGTTTGTAAATATGAAAGAAAACACACAGAGCACTTGACTGTGCTCTGATACTGGCTGATCAGTCTAAGCAAAAAGCAGGTATGACAAGTGTTCATATTTAAGTTATAGTCATTACCTCATGCTTCATCCCTTCTGTTGATAGCAACCTTGTCATGCAGCCAAACAAACAACAACCAGCATAAACAAAATCGATCATTCTCCGTCTTATAGTACAGAAATGTACATAATAAACCTCATCAGTTCCCACAGAGATTCACTTTAGAACAGCTAAGTTGCATCTAGGAAAAAAGAGACATAAACCAAAAATAGGCTAACAGCATCTAAAGCTATTCTGTTGAGATGTCTGCAGCTGTAAATGGGTTGGTTTGGCTTTTTGAGTTATAGTTTGCAGACACATCTATACAAGATTATAGTTATGAGTTACTGTCATTTATGTTTAATGGATTTTCCTGCTCTGCTACTGCAAGTTCCTAGTCTGGACATTTGCTTCTTGTCAGATCTAATCAGTTAATACTATGTTTTACAATATTTACTTGTTAGCTACTGAATTTTGCATTCTGAGACCAAGAAATGAAGGAGTGAGTGCTACACGTTTGATTTGATTATGTGAAAACTGTCACTATTTTCATCTGTTTGTGCTATAGATATATTTGCCTTATGAAAGTCAAGAGGCTTATGCTGCTCCTGCATCTCAGATAAATATTTTACTATCCCTATTTAGATGCAATTTAAAGCATAGCTGTGTTATCTTAACTTTACATATTATTGCCTTCTTGATAGTCCTTACCCAGTTTCTGTTGGCCTACAGCCAGTCCAGCCCCATCTTACAACCCTCTTTCATGCAAAAAATTTTTCCAAATGATAATACATATGAACTCTTCCATGCCCAGTAACTACCTTAGTTGATAATGATAGCATAAAAAAATCCAAACCATCACCTTCAAACAGCATCTGCATGTACTCTCTGCCACTCTTTTGAGTATTTGGCCACTGCCTAATAGGATCTAGAAGCAGTTTGGTGGAAAGCACCTTTCATTTTCACCAAATTGGACTTACCATAGAATCGCAGAATCAACCAGATTGGAAGAGACCTCCAAGATCATCCAGTCCAACCTATCCCCCAGCCCTATCCAATCAACTAGACCATGGCACTAAGTGCCTCATCCAGTCTTTTCTTGAACACCTCCAGGGACGGTGACTCCACAACCTCCCTGGGCAGCCCAGAGAGGCAAACTGCTCTCTCTTTATGAAGAACTTCCTCCTAATATCCAGCCTATACCTCTCCCAGCACAACTTGAGACTGTGTCCCCTCGTTCTGTTGCTGGTCGCCTGGGAGAAGAGACTTGAAGTGACCCCAGGAATTTGAATCGGTAGGGTAAGCTTGCAATGGCTCTGCTTAGTCACCCCTAAGAGGCAGCTTTTAAAACACTATCACTTACCTGAACTAAGATTTGGGACAGTACAATGACAAAATTATCCTGGAGATTTCTGTATCTGATGTTAAATTCCCTGTATAGAGTTCATGAGATTACACTTAATGTGAACAAGATGCACCATGGATTTGCATAAATAATACCTCTGTCATCCAAACAGCAGTCCACTGACACCATATTTGTATAAGAACTGCACTACAAGTGAAAACAGACAAAGTCTGATGTGGAGTTGATAAGAAGTGTAATATCTATAAGGTCAATAAAAGGAGCTTTTGTGTGGCACAAGGGACTGCTGGAAAAATTAGCCTTAAGGTAAAGGATGGAATTTCAATGAGAGGAGAGCAGCTTTTAGCATAGATTGCAGATGAGCAGCACAATGATAGTTTGATGTGGTTTTTACTGGCAGTAATCAAAGACAGGCAAATACTAGTGCTGTGAAAATTTTATCCATCTTAGTAACTTGGTTCCTCTTTGTACTGCTTGTCTTTCAAAAGCACATATTAAAGTACCACAAAATCCAACACATGACACGGATCAGCCTCAAACATCTGTTGTGTAGCACATAGTAAAGCATGATACGGAATTTCTAAGGAAAGCTGCCTTGTAAATATGCAGGAAAGCTTTACTGTTTCTCTTCTGTAGGGAATTAAATTCAACTAAAAATCCAATTCTAAAAATTAGGAAAAGCATACATGGAAAGCAGGAAACTGCATCAGCTTTTTTAAATTCTCTCTGTGCCTACTTAACTCTAGAGTAGTTACATTCAACAGCCAACAGCTGCCTTTTCCATTGCCCCATCAATCACCCTACACAGCCTGACGAGGGCATTTCAGTGAGTGCTTTGTGACATGGAGTGCTGCCCAGCTCTTGGGTCCAGCTGTCCGTGCTCACAGTGGCTGTCAGTGCATTAAGATGAAGTGTGATTGTGCACAACCTCCTTCCACCTTGATTCCTACAGGAAGGAGATTCAGGTGGGGAGACCTGGGGCAAGGGATGCCAGAAGCTCAACTGTGTGCACTGCAGCTGGCAGTGAGCTGTAGCTCTACTACATGTCTCACCCGTCAGAGAGTCAAGTTACAGCATGATTCAGATGTGTGGGGCAAAGCTAACTCAGGCTATGTCGTAAGCCAGCTAAGACTAGAAAGGTGATCAGCCTTGTCACTGCTGCAAATTGAAACCATGATGTAAGTGGAGGAGGGGATGACTGCATTATTAATAAATGACAGAGTAGCATCTGCAGAGTAGACAAACCCTACTAATCAAAGTTGTGCTCTCTCCACTGACCTTATCGTTCAAGGTAAGCCAGACAGAGGGTATAATCCCTGTTGACACTGCTCAAAGCTTCCCAGCCCAGATTTCCAGGGCAGGCCTTAAATACAAGCACAATAGATGCCTATACTGGGCAGCAAGCATTTTTGCAAAGGTCTTTGACAGGAACATCTGTCAATCCCTTCATCACTTCAGTGTTTCTGAGGGCAGCCAGGCTGTGGACAGCAAAGCTGCATGGCTGAGGCAGCCTTGCCACTCTCTTTGGCCAGTGCCATCTCACCTGAATGGTCATGAGCAAACTGGTTGTGATTCACTGATTGCTTGAGTGGTTTCTCTGATGTTTGAAGTAAACTTTTATACCTGTATTATATGTAACACAATAATTTATTTTGTGATAAGCGTTTTATATATATCAAACTGGAGATGAGAGAAAAAAAATTACAGAAATAGCTTTACAGATGAGTCTTCTCATTGTCTAACAAGCTTTTCACTGTTTTTAATTTTCATTTCTCTCCATGGTTGAGGGCACTTCAGAAAAAAAAAGTAAAAATCTATTCAGCAGTTTCCCACTCATAATTCAAGAAAGAGTGTCATGTATTATAATAGAGATAATTAGCTTTGACTGAAAATAATAAGCTTGGCACCAAATATCCCCCACTACTGCACAGAATAACCATTTATCGTCTTATATACTCTCCATCAAGCCTAATTACTGCAACAGTAATTACTAACCTGTTGAAAGAACAAAAGAAAATGCAACTAGCTCTGCACTGAAATACGAACAGCATTGCTGATACTAATAAGAAGCTCTTGGTTGCCCCCTCTTAGAGCACGTGTACTTGCCATTTAGATCTCATCTCAATGCATCTGCTTGTAACTCCGAAAAAGGAAAATACATTCACAAATAGTCTGATTACAATGGTTAGGTCCCACCCTTTTAGGCCAAATGTCTGGCTGGACTGAAGGAATGGCACCGATTTTTTATTTCTGGGAAGCTAAGAGAGCAGTGCCAGTCTCAGGCTGTGTGCTGCAATGCTGCAGACTTCCATATGCTGGACAGCTTTGCTTGCCTACTCTTCTGACCCTCCAAACCTCTCCCTGGCTGTTATTTTGTCTTTTCTTAACAGATATTCTGCCAATTATGAAAAAAAAAAAAGAAAAAAGAAAAAAAAAAAAATTAAACAAATGCATCCCTCTATGTTCAAAGAATAACACATCATGCTTCAAGGGTTGGAAGTATAATCTTTATCTGCAGAACGACACTGAGTTCATTACAGCATTTCTCCCCAGTTCCACCGCATCCCACTATGCTTCTGATTAAATTCACTCATGGAGTTTCACTTCTGACAGCTGAGTAAGCCCTGGAAAAATGCTTGCAGCACCAACCTCTTTTGCTGCTCAGGGATTCTTTAGGCCATAAAAGAACCTGAGAATCTGGACAGGATAGAGAGATGGGTGGAGAGGAACCTAATGAAGTTCAACAAGGGTAAATGGAGGGTCCTGCACCTAAGAAGGAATAATCCCATACACCAGTACAGGTTAGGGGTTGACCTGCTAGAAAGCAGCTCCACAGAGAAGGACCTGGGAATCCTGGTGGATAAGTTCACTATGGGCCAACAATGTGCCCTCGTGGCCAAGGCCAATAGTGTATCCAGCAGCTTCCCCTCTATTTCGCTCCAGAGAGGACACATCTGGAGTACTGTATCCAGAAGAGGGGCAGGGAACTACTAAACAGAGTCCAGTGGAGGACTTAAAAAAACAACTAGGGGACTAGAGGATCTCTCTTATGTGCAAAGGCTGAGAGACCTGGGACCACGCTGCACAGAGTGATTGTGGACTTTCCTTGTCTGGAGACTTCCAAATCCTGCCTAGATGCAATGCTATTCCATCAAGATCCCTCATCAGAACCTTCCCCTTTCTCTGTCTTTGCCAATAACAGTTAAAGGAAACTGGTGTCTTGCAGACACTACCAGTACTTTTCAAAATCTGGACTGCCAAAAGTTGGTCTGCTTATTGAATCTAGGAACTGGAACAATGCCACACAGCATATGGAAGTGTTCACAGCTAATCAACCCATCTGAAATTTCAAATATTGAGTATTCTGTGGGAAACCATTCACTATCAACCCACAGCATATAAACAACACAACCCTCCCACCACCTTCAAAAATCCCACCAAGCTAAGAAGTGGTTATATTTGTACAATGAATTAAAAGGTACAACCTAGAAAAACTCACAACCACTAATCTGAAGCACTGAACAAGTGTGTTACGCTCTACCTCAAATAATGGGATTGGTTTAAACCAGGGTAAGTTTGGAACTCTGAGTTTTTTACTTTTTGCCCCCTACATTTTTGTAGCCTTAATGCCATTATGTTTCAGGACTTTTCCACCAGAATCGTAAGGCCTAGCAACTTCCTTTTCCCCCTCCACCTGTTAAATCATTATTTCTCTCCCTCACACAATAACAGCTGGTACAAGCTTTAAGGAAAACAAAAGACTGCAAGAATCATTTGCAACCAGTGTGTTCTCTTCCTCCAGTAGACATGCATTGCTAGAAGGCATTCAAGTCACTATGAGAGAGCATCCCAAAATTACAGGAATATTAACCAACACAGAAGCCATGACACTCCTGGTTATCCCATGGTCAGAGAGAAGAGAATAATGTATTTTTAAACTACAGGTAAAATTTAATACCCTGATGGTTATGTTGCTGGTGGGTTTGGTACAGTAGAATAGGATAAAATCACTGTTTTCTAGAGCCTTTGCTTGGCTACAAGCACTACACCAGTAGATTTTAAATAAATGCAGACACATTTTGCCTTGCCCAAAATGCAGTACCTAAATATAATTGGATGTTGTGGTTTAATATTTCATTACTGAATTTAGAAGACATTTATAGCAGGATCAGAGCCCAGCAGCTACTTACAACTGAAGTTGTAAATGAAAATTTAAAACATCAGCAATAACTTCTTGAAACGTCTGAGATGGATCTGATCACTACTTAACAACGAGAAGGCCCAAAAAAGTAATAATGTGGCATTCACCATTTAGAATTAACACCAAATCAGGCCAAGCATGAGAAGCTAAGGGAAGGTGTTAATTATCCGTTTTGCCCAGCAATAAAATGTTCACTTACAGGCTTCATTCTGCACACCACCATACATTTCCCTAACTGGAAAACTCCAAACCAAAACAAACAACACCCCCAACAACAAAAAACAACACGTAGAAAAAACCAACCAAGCAAAAACCAACCAACCAACCAACCCACCCCACAAACAACACCAAAACAACAAAGGAGAGACCCACCAAGAAGACAAACTTCAGTGCAAGTAGGTGCACGCTGGGGAAGGGAATTGCGGCGTAGAAGGCCAGCAAGCAGCTCTTTCGGGGACTTTCTGAAGCCAGGAAAGCGGCTTGGCCTGTGCTTGGAAGCAGCAGTTTTTGGGCGGACTGCTGAGACGATGTGTGCGGCTGAAATAAACGCGATGTCAACGCACTAACGGTCACTCGCCGAGACCACACCCCTGCCCTCATAAAAACAGCTTCTCGAGAACGAAGGGGCAGCTAGTCGGTGTTACCTGGGAGCGCCAGGTGGAGATGCTCAGACTGCACCGAGTGAAGCAGCAGCAACACTAAGTTCTGTGGCTGCGCGCTAGACTGCGGTGGACGAGGGGTTCCCCAGAGCCAGGGAAGCCCCAGGAAGTCATTGCTGAGATAGTTCTCATCGCTAAGAGCAGCTACTTTGGAACTAGTCAGGCCCCCAGCAGAAAGCTACATCTCGGTGCAGAGGAGGTTTCCTGCAGTTTTCCTTTGGTAGGGAAATGCCAGAGAAGTACAGACATCTGCCAGGAGCTAGCAGCACTCACAGGCCTGGGGATTCCTAGTGCAATAGCAGCCACACCCATATCGTTATAAGCAGCCCTGAAAGAGGACTGAGCAAGCACGCAAGGTTTGTGATGTCGTCTGGGGTGCGGCATAGCAATTCATACAGAAGGACATACAAGGAAGGTGCTGAAGCATGCCCAGCTTGCCCAGGGAGAGATGGCGTCCACTCAGCCATGGCATCCTAGAACCCTGCACCTGCCAGGTCTGATGGCACATCTCAGAGCTCCAGTGGGAACATGCTGCCACCCAAGTATTCAGGTGCAGGGTGTGCCCCACTCTTACACCACTATTGGATGGGAGCAGTCAGCATGCCTCTCAGAGGTGTGCTCAGGTAGAGGAGCTCCTCTGCTTAGTGACCGAGCTCTGAGAGGAGTTAAGTAGGTTGAGGACCATCAGGGAACATGAGAAATAGTCTTGGAGTCACACCCTGCCCCACCATGAAATAAACTCAAGAGGCAGACAGAGATCATGTTATGGAGAGCTCTCTGTCCTCTCTTTCCCTGACCAATGTGGTGACTCAGAAGATAGTGGGCAATGATAGCAAGTTCTTGCCTGGCACTGCAGGTGTGTCCCCCCAGTGACTACCCCACCTTCCCAGCTGCTTTCGCAAAACAGGTACAGTGCTCTGCAAAGGGAAGCAGACAGTGACAAGGATGATAGATCACCCAGACTGGAGTGGTTGCTGGGGTTTAGTCACTCTAGACCCCGCATCAAAATCTTTTCAGTTAAGAATTAAAAGATGGGTCATTGTCATGAGTGATTCTCACTCCTTCAGAAGTAAGGCCTGATGTGCAGACTGAACCCAGGTCTTCTAGAAGTCTCCTGCTTTCCAGAGGCCTTGGCTAGTGATGTGAGGAGAAAGCTTCCTTAGTGCAGCCCTTAGACAACTATCCACTGCTAAGGACACCAGTGTACATGAGTGGAAGCTGGTAAAAGCAAGAACCAGCAAGAGAAAGCCTTCCTCAAAATCCAAGGTGTCCATACTGAACAGACTCTCAGCACTGCAGGTTGAAAAGGAAAAACATACTTCATCAGGTAAGTCATTGGAAAAAAGGCAATGTGGTCACTTCCCCATATAACAACAAGAATGACCCAGAAAAAAGCGATGGGTGGTGATAGCAGGTGACTTGTGTTTTAAGAGGTACAGAGGCACCTGTTTGCTCACCTGACCCAATCTCTAGAGAGATCTGCTTGCTGGGGGCTCATATCAAAGATATAACTGAGGGACTACCATGCCTTGTATGTCCCACTGAAGACTGACCAATGCTGCTGTTCCATGTGGGCACTGGTAATACAGCCAAGAGTAATCCAGAGGTGATTGAGAAAGATTACAAAGCAGTGGGAGCAGCAGTGAAGGACAGGGCCAGCAAAGGGCTCTTTTTGGCTCTTCTGAGGGATTTTGGAAGCTAGGAGAGGGACTCGCATGTGCTGTGGGCAGACAGCTTGTTGGTGGGCTGCTGAAATGGCATGGATGAAGCCAGCATCCTCAGTAGCCACCCACACTCCTGTAAAACACTGCCTTAGGGAGTGTGAGCCACCAGGAGCATGGTGACCAGGATGGGCAAACAAAGCATGGCACATCAGACAGGGCGCGGTGCCGCAGTTTGCACACAGTTTGTGCAGAAGGGTGTGTGGGAAGGGTGTTGAAGCTCTGTGGCAGATGATGTGACATTGCAGCTGCTAGTTAGCTGGAGAAAGGGCACTGAAATCTCCCTGAATGTAGAAAGTTGAGCATAAGGGCTCTACCAAAATGGGGGGGTACATGCCTCAGGACCAAATCCACTGCTCCATCAAAGCCCCAGTGATGTCTGATCTATCCACACAGAAAAAAATGGTAATAAAAGAGATTTCAATACAGGCAGTAGACTGTAGAGATTGCCCAAACATTCCTCTTGATGAAAAGGTAAGTTCCTATACAAGGTGTGCACAGGTTGATGACCTCTTATGTGAGGTATCAGAGTTACAAGAAACTGTAGAGAGGCTGCACAATATTGGTAGAGCAGAGATGGAGATAGGTGGTTTCACAAGCATGTTCCTGTTGAGGACACCACTGCAAATGAGGAACCTTGGACACTGGTGACCCACAAAAGCAAGACTCTATTTCAGTCTCCACCTCCCACAATTACAACTACAGATAAGAGATTTTAACAACCACAGTCACCCACGGACAAGGACTGCAGGAAGTAACTGTAAAAGCAGTACACAGTAAACATTGCAAATGCCAAACCAAAACAACTGAAACCCCCCTAACTAGTAGTGGGTGACTCTCTGTTAAAGGGCACTGAGGAAGTCATCTGCCAACTCAACAGAGCTGCGATTGGTCTGCTGCCTCCTGGGATCTAAGATCAGAGGCATTACTGAAAGGGTAACACAACTGATCAAAAGCATAGATTACTATCCCTTTTTACTCTTTCATGTGGGCATGAATGATACAGCAAACCAGAAGCTGAGCAGAATCAAGAAGGACTATAAAGCCCTAGGAAAAAAAAAATTGTTACACAAGTTGTCTTTTCTACAATCTTACCAGCTGGAGGAAAGGGAGCAGCCAGAAGTAGATGTAGAATGTACATTAATGCCTGCCTATATGGCTGGTACCATCATGAGGGCTTTGGCTTTTATGACAATGGGACATTCTTCAATGAGTATAACCTGTTAGAAGGGGGTGGAATACACTTTTCTGGGGAAGGTAAGAGAGTCTTTGGTAGCAGGCTGTCCAACTTAGTTAAACGAGCTTTAAACTGAAGGATTTGGGGGGTAGGGTCCAAAATGGAAGTACTTATGTCACTGCATCCATCTAGGCAATATATCAAGTCATCCAGACTTCCCACAAAAGCTCCTTAGCTACCATCAAAGATAATAACCAGAAGGCATACCATCCTGGAGCTGTGTATGGCTATGGCATATCCTCCTACTCACCTTCAGCAAAACTTGCACACTTGGCTACCTCTCCGAAATGCTCTAAACACACACAGTATGGGGAACAGACAGGAAGAACTAGAAATCTGTGTGTAGTCTAAGGTCCATGATCTCATTGTAATTACTAAAATGTGGTGGGATAACTTACATGACCGGAATGCTGTCATGGATGGCTGTGTGGATGGCTTTTAGGAAAGACAGGCCAGCAAGATGAGATGGTGGAGTTGCTCTTTATGTGTGAGATCAATTGGAATGTATGTGCCCTGGTGACCCAAGGATACAGAGAAAGTGGAGTTACTGAATGCCACCTTTGCCTCAGTCTTTACTGCTAAGGTCAGCCCTCAGGATTCCCAGATCTTCAAGACCACAAAGGGAGTCAGGAAAAAGGAAGACTTAGCCTCAGTTGAAGAGGATTGGGTTAGAGATCAATTAAGTCAACTGAACATCTGCAAATGTATGGGCTCTGATGAGATGCAGTCATGAGTATTAAAGGGAACTGGCAGGAGTCATTGCTAGATCACTCTCTGTAATCTTCAAAAAGTCCTGGAGAGGAGAGGTGTCTGAGGACTGGAGAAAGGCTAATGTCACTCCAGTCTTCAAAAAGGGCAAAGACCCAGGTAATTACAAGTTGGTTAGCCTCCTCTCCATCCCTGGAAAGGTGGAGCAGCTTACTGTTGGTGCTATCTCAAAGCATGTTGAGGAAAAGATGCTTATGAGTGGTCAACATGGATTCACCAAGGGGAAGTTGTGCTTGACCAATGTGATAGCCTTTTATGGCAGCATAAGTAGATGGATAGATGAGGGGAAGGCAGATTTCAACAAGGCTTTCAGGCACTGTCTCCCATGGCATCCTCACAGACAACAAATCCAACTTGGATGATTGGGTGTTGAGATGGATTGGGAAATGGTTGAAGGACAGGGCTCAAAGAGTTGTGGTCAGTGGGACGGTCTAGTTGGAGGCCTGTGGCTAGCAGTATCTCCCAGGGGTCAGTCCTGTCAATGAGTTCAATCCTAATCAATGATTTAGACAAAGGAGCAGAGTGTACCCTCAAGTTTTCTGACTATATGAAACTGGGAGGACTGGCTTGATATGCTAGAAGGCTGCCCTGCCATCCAGAGGGACATGATGTCATCCAGAGGGACCTGGACAAGCTAGAGAGGTGGGACCAGGTGAACCTCATCAGGTTCAACAAGAGCAAGTGCACAGTTCTACACCTGGGCTAGAACAATCCTCACTATCAATGCAGACTAGGGGATGAGGTGATACAAAGCCTTGTGGAAAAGAACGTGGGGGTGGTGATGGACCAGAGGCTGGACAAACAGTGTGGGCTTGCAGCCCATGCCAGTCATATCCTGGACTGCATCAAAAGACACATTGCCAGCAGATCCAGAGAGGTGATTCTGTCACTTTGCTCTGGTGAGACCTCACCTGGAGTACCGTGTCCAGGTCTGGAGCATACAGTATAAGAAGGACATGGAACTGATGGAGCGGGTCGAGAGGAAGGTGACGAAAATGATCAGGGGGGTAGAGCGCCTCTGTTACAAAGACAGGCTGAGGAAGCTGGGGTTATTCAGCCGGGAGAAGAGGAGGCTCCAGGGAGACTTAATAGGAGCCTTCTGGTACCTGAAGGAGGCCTACAAGAAGGATAGAGAAAGACTGTTTACAAAGGTCTGCAGTGATAGGATGAGGGACAGTGGCTAAAACTAGAAAAGAGCAGATTTAGATTGGATGTTAGGAAGTTAGGAACAGGTTATTTACTATGAGGGTGGTAGAACACTGGAACAAGTTGCCCAGGCATGTGGTTGGGGCCTGATCCCTGGAGATACCCATAGTGAGGGTCAACGGGACTCTGGGCAGCCTGATGCAATTGAAGATCCCCCTGCTTGCTGCAAAGGGGATTGGACTACATGGCCTTCAGAGGTGCCTCCCAACCCAGACCATTCTATGATCCTATGACCTAGACAGGCTTAGAGAGCTGAGTGGGAAATAAAATAGCAAACTTCAGTAAGGGCCATTGCAAAGTACTGCATCTGGAAAAGAACAACCCCNCAAAGCCTTGTGGAAAAGAACGTGGGGGTGGTGATGGACCAGAGGCTGGACAAACAGTGTGGGCTTGCAGCCCATGCCAGTCATATCCTGGACTGCATCAAAAGACACATTGCCAGCAGATCCAGAGAGGTGATTCTGTCACTTTGCTCTGGTGAGACCTCACCTGGAGTACCGTGTCCAGGTCTGGAGCATACAGTATAAGAAGGACATGGAACTGATGGAGCGGGTCGAGAGGAAGGTGACGAAAATGATCAGGGGGGTAGAGCGCCTCTGTTACAAAGACAGGCTGAGGAAGCTGGGGTTATTCAGCCGGGAGAAGAGGAGGCTCCAGGGAGACTTAATAGGAGCCTTCTGGTACCTGAAGGAGGCCTACAAGAAGGATAGAGAAAGACTGTTTACAAAGGTCTGCAGTGATAGGATGAGGGACAGTGGCTAAAACTAGAAAAGAGCAGATTTAGATTGGATGTTAGGAAGTTAGGAACAGGTTATTTACTATGAGGGTGGTAGAACACTGGAACAAGTTGCCCAGGCATGTGGTTGGGGCCTGATCCCTGGAGATACCCATAGTGAGGGTCAACGGGACTCTGGGCAGCCTGATGCAATTGAAGATCCCCCTGCTTGCTGCAAAGGGGATTGGACTACATGGCCTTCAGAGGTGCCTCCCAACCCAGACCATTCTATGATCCTATGACCTAGACAGGCTTAGAGAGCTGAGTGGGAAATAAAATAGCAAACTTCAGTAAGGGCCATTGCAAAGTACTGCATCTGGAAAAGAACAACCCCACGTATCAGTACCACCCCGGTCCTCATGGGGGAGTTCAGCCATCCTGATATCTGTTAGACAGCAGCAGTCCAGAAGGTTCCTGGAACCACCTGTGATGGTGTAACTACATCAGTGGACAACAGAANACCTCACCTGGAGTACCGTGTCCAGGTCTGGAGCATACAGTATAAGAAGGACATGGAACTGATGGAGCGGGTCGAGAGGAAGGTGACGAAAATGATCAGGGGGGTAGAGCGCCTCTGTTACAAAGACAGGCTGAGGAAGCTGGGGTTATTCAGCCGGGAGAAGAGGAGGCTCCAGGGAGACTTAATAGGAGCCTTCTGGTACCTGAAGGAGGCCTACAAGAAGGATAGAGAAAGACTGTTTACAAAGGTCTGCAGTGATAGGATGAGGGACAGTGGCTAAAACTAGAAAAGAGCAGATTTAGATTGGATGTTAGGAAGTTAGGAACAGGTTATTTACTATGAGGGTGGTAGAACACTGGAACAAGTTGCCCAGGCATGTGGTTGGGGCCTGATCCCTGGAGATACCCATAGTGAGGGTCAACGGGACTCTGGGCAGCCTGATGCAATTGAAGATCCCCCTGCTTGCTGCAAAGGGGATTGGACTACATGGCCTTCAGAGGTGCCTCCCAACCCAGACCATTCTATGATCCTATGACCTAGACAGGCTTAGAGAGCTGAGTGGGAAATAAAATAGCAAACTTCAGTAAGGGCCATTGCAAAGTACTGCATCTGGAAAAGAACAACCCCACGTATCAGTACCACCCCGGTCCTCATGGGGGAGTTCAGCCATCCTGATATCTGTTAGACAGCAGCAGTCCAGAAGGTTCCTGGAACCACCTGTGATGGTGTAACTACATCAGTGGACAACAGAAGACCAACAGATGTCATCTGTCTGGACTTCTGTAAAGCCTTTGACACAGCAGCCCCCCAACATCCTTCTCTGTAAGATGGAGAGACACAGATTTGATGGGTGGACTGTCCAGCGGGTAAGGAATTGGTTGGATCATCGTATACAAAGGCTAGTGGTCAATGGGGATGGATGACAAGTGGTACCCCTCAGTGGTCTGTAATGGGACCAGTGCTGTCCAGTATCTTCATCAGTGATACAGACAGTGGGATTGAGTGCTCCCTCAGCAAGTTTCCAGACTGAGTGATGGAACTGATATGACTGAAGGACACAATACCATTCAGAGACACCTGGATAGGCTGGAGAGATAGGCTGAGGAGAATCTCACGAGGTTCAGTAAGGCCAAGTGCAAGGTCCTGGACCTAGATTGGGCCAATCCTTGCTATCAGTACAGGCTGGGGAATGATGAAATTCAGAGCAGCCCTGCAGAAGAGGACTTAGGGGTACTGGTGGATGAGGAGCTGGACATGAGCCAATGATGTGCACTTGCAGCCCAGAAAGCAAATTGCATACTGGGCTGCATCAAAAGAAGCATGACCTTCGTCAAGAAAAGTGATTCTGCCTCTCTACTCTGCTCTGGTGAGACCTCACCTTGAGTACTGTGTCCAGCTCTGGGGCCTCCAACACAAGAGAGATACAGACCTGCTGAAGTGGGTCCAGAGGAGGGCCACAAAGATGATCAGAGGGCTGGAGCACCTCTCCTATGAAGACAAGCTGAAAGAATTGGGGCTGCTCAATCTGGAGAAGTGAAGGCTCCGGGGAGACCTTATAGCTTATAAGGCTCAGGGGAGACCTTATTGTGGCCTTCCAGTACCTGAAGGGGGCCTAAGAATAGCTGGAGAGGGACTATTTATAAGGGCATATGGTGATAGGGCAGGGACAACTGGAGCACGGTAGATTAGATTTAGTTCTTTACTATGAGGGTGGTGAGACACTGGAACAGCTTGACAGCAGTTGTGGATGCCTCATCCCTGGAAGTGTTTAAGACCAGGCTGGATGAGGCTTTGAGCACCCTACTCTAGTGGGAGGTGTCCCTGCCCATCACAGTGGGGTTGGAACTTGATGATATTAAGGTCCTTTCCAACTCAAAACATTGTGATTCTTTGAAGTGTCTTCTTTCCTGGTTTGAGCTGAAACAGAACTAATTCTGTTCAGTGATTTTTCAGCTCAGTGTTCTCTAACAGCACTTTCTGAAACTAATGGTGTGTTTTCACAGACAGTGTCTGATTCTGCCAATGATAATGCTGATGTTTAGAGTTAGTACCAAGACTTGGTGTGCAGACTGGATCTTGTGTGCCATGTTGGGCTGCAGCAAGTAAGAGGTGGCACCTGCAGTGAGGAGTGGGCAAAAAACAAGTGACTTTAAACTGACCAACAAGGGATTTAATTCCATCTATATATATTCAGTATAAGGCTTGGTGATCATGAGGGTCAAGCCTCTTCTGCAATGGTCTGCATCCAAGGAGGACTCTAACCATTCACTTGTTGATGCCAATCTATGACTTCCTGAATCCAGTCCTAGAATCCAGCTCCTGAATCAGGCACTCATCTGTCACATCTGTCAGTACTGGTTTTTGTCTACTTATATATACTGCATTTTCTTGATACTATTTTCATTAAAGCTGTTTTCCAACCCATCGGTCTCTCTCCCTTACTCCCCTTCTCCTCCCTTTTGGGAAGGGAGAGGGGTTAATAGAGAGCATCTGTCACTTGTCCAGTGGCTGGCCCAGCCCTAACTCTTGACAGCTGCAATGGGATTGTTTACAAATTTCCAGTTTTCCCACCTTCTTGATTCATTCTTTGTTTAATCAGTCAACTGCATTTTTCTGAGATCTCTTCCAAGCAGCGTTCTCTGTCATCCATAATACACTAACAGAACCATTAAAAAAGAAAAAAAAAAAAGAAAAGAAAAGAAGAAGAGTTGTAAATTGTAGGCATTGTTCCATCCAGAGAATGTCTGTATAGGTATTCAAAGACAACAGGAGTTTAGCATGTCTACGATTTATATAGTTTGACTTTTTACTCTTCCGGAAACTGCTTTAACACATTCCAAACTAGTTTGCCTTAGCCTGAATGAGTCACAGTGAAAAAGCCCACTCAGGAAGAAAAAAAAAAAGTCCAAAGAAAACATGAGCAAACCTGTGTTTTGGCAAAAGTAGAAACTCAAGCATATCCAAACTTTGGGAATATAGACCTTAACTTCAACTATATTCCCCATGTCTATAATAGGTCTCAGGAGGCTAGCTGGTGTAATTATTTCTACTTATAATTATGCTATTTGGTCACTATTGCCTTTTTGCTGTTTAGATACTTTCAGAAATGGAAGTAGTTTCCAGAGACAAAGAAAAATGGAGTATAATTCGTTCTGTTTGGAATGGTTACTTTCCTCAGTAACAAATACACCTTTCTTTAAGGACTTTGGAGAGTCTTGCCATCTCAGTGCCCAGGCACGCTCCAAAGAAGTAAGAAAAATTATTCAGGTCTACATCCTCTACATATGTGTAAATCTGACTTATGGCTGAACAGAAGCTACAAGACTCAAGTTTTCGGTTTTCCATGGATCCAAAATTTTGATCAAATCTAAAATAGATACAAAATACAGGTTTGGGGTTCAACACAGACATTCTTAGCATCTGACTATCTTCTGCCTGGATTTTCTCTTCAAGATTCATATTAGTATCTCTGTTAAAATCTCACAGAAAGTCTTTTCAGAATAGGTGGATTATTGGATTATCTGATGCAAAGCAGTCACAGTCGTGTTATTTTACAAGATGAACAACACAGAAAATACATTATATATTCTTACACAGAAAGCACTGTTACATATATCCAGTCTGAGCAGCTTTTTCGCTTCATCACAAATCCTCCTTTCCCCTTTAGAAGACTTCATTAAGGATATAAGATGGACTGCAAAGAGGAATGTATCATGAAGAACTTCTCCAAGTTTTAACGGCACAGATAATTCAATAGGACTTACAAAACCAGGCATCAAAAAATAACACACACATCCATATAGACTGGGACATCTTAACAACTTCACCCTCTTCAGGCTTTATGACATACCCTACACAAATTACGTAATGACTGGATGCATCACTAGGATTTTATGTGCATTCTTTTAAAAAACTTAAAATGTGGTCAATGGTATCTTTGAACAAAGCTGTCAGCTGGTCTGGAACTTCTTAGTCATAACAAAACAAAACAAAACAAAAAAAACCAAACCCAAAAACCCACCACTACCAAGTTAACTAACATTTTCATTTACAAGATTTTCTGCTGTATATAAAAAGTGTCTATCATCACTGTAGATCACAGTACATCCTCACTAATTTGGCTTTGATGAAGCATGGCTGCTGCTGTCTACCTGCTCTATGTTCACTCTACTGAAGAAATGGTCAAACGGTGTCCTTGATTGGGTACTCAGAATGGTGCATCTTTCTTGACAACACTGTAGCCTGACTGATGCATTTAGTTGTTGGCATCTTAAGGGAAAAACTGAACCTGAACAAGAACCAATGAGTATATGAGGAAACAACACCATCCCATCAGCCTCTCCAAAGAGCAGCAGAGTTTTCCTTCATTCTGCTTTGCTGTTTTAACCACAAAGTATTCTATTTTTTTGCTGGAAGCACCCAAGTTAAAAACCGCTGGAAACGCTCTGCCCACACATTGCTGGATTATTAAAGCCCTTCCTCTGCTGTAATCTGCACAAAACTCCCAGGCTCCCTCTTCCCCTTAGTACTATAACCATTTCATCCTATGTCTTTTCCAGTCTCTTTGACCACATAGATCTATAGCTAAAATCTTGAAATCACTGTCTGCTCCTTGGCACTAAAGGTACCTCCCACAGGGAACACCCAGAGGTTAATATCAGTAGTATATAGATACAATGAGGTCTTTACATTTCTCTGCTCTAAACTGCAGTGATCTGACACAGCTACAAGTGTTTCTAATGTCCTATGAAAATGTTTAATACTATCCCCTTCCTCTTCCAGATGAGAAATGTGTTGCTTTAAGTTTGACTAGTCATGCCCTAAAGCAAACACATCTTCCTTGATTAATGCATTTTATCAGCCAAGAAAAATTGGCTGCTTTCACTGGCACTTTTTGGCTTCCAAACGTCCTGAATGGATCATTTTTTTTTATTTCACATCTGAGTAATTATAATAAGAGAAGACTTTATAGGAGCCTTCCAGTAGCTGAAGGGGGCCTACAAGAAAGCTGGTGAGGGACTATTTACAAAGGCATATAACAACAGGACAAGGGGCAATGATTTTAAATTAGAGAAGGGAAGAGCTAGGTTGGACATTAGGAAGAAGTTCTTTGCTATGAGGGTGGTGGAGGCCCCATCCCTTAGAGACATTCAAGTTCAGGCTTGATGGGGCTCCAAGCAACCCGATACAGTTGGGCATGTCCCTGCTTACAGCAGGGGAGGTTGGACTACATGATCTATAAAGATCTCTTCCAACCCAGTGCATTCTATGATTCTATTATTATGGATCTGCAGCTCCTTCACCTTTAGCTATCAGTTCAGACATAAGGTCAGCTCTGCACCAAATGACCCAAACTCCTGTATGCATCAGATCCACTGAAACCCTCTAAGAACTCACGTATCTGGGTTCTTTTTTTTTTTTTTTTGGTCACCAATTAACTTTCACATTTACAAGTTTGTCTCATCTGAACCAGACAATGAACCCCACTCCCCCAAATCGCTGTCAATAACATAACATCTAAGTACAACCCTGTAAATTTCCACAGTTCACTGTACAGTGTCTTTGTTCAAAGCACAGACTGCTGTGGCACAGAAAGGGAATTTATACCTCTTCTCCTGTTGCTTCAGGCTAATACTGACCAACAGTAAACACAGTTAAGTGGTGTAGCCTGTCACGAATAAACAATGGCAGTGCTGCCAGACCTGTATCGGAACATCCAGGAAAACTTATTTCATGCCTCTGACAAATACTATTTTTAAGGTATGTGTCACAGTTGTGCCAGAATATCCCAATCATACAACAAATTCCAAGAAAGCTCCATAGGTGTTTTCACAGCTATACAAAGGGTAGCTGGTTTTAGAATCTTAGTAGATATTAAGAAACAACTGCATGAAGGAAGTGTAAAATAGAAGTATTTCTTATCAATGCTTCTCAATATCTACAGGAAGGAGGTCAAGAGGATGGAGGCATACTCTTTTCTGTGGTGCCCAGCAACATGACAAGTTACAGTGGGCAAACACGAAAAGTTCTTCCTTAAGAAAAAAAACTATCCTATGAGGGTGCCAGAGCACTGGAACAGGCTTCCCAGGAGGTTGTGGAATCTCCTTCTCTGGAGAGGTTAAAAACATGCCTGGACATGTTCCTAAGCAATCTGCTTTAGCAGGGGGTTCAGACTAGATGAGGTCCCCTTCTAACCCCCACCGTTCTGTGACTCGGACCTAGAGGTGGGTGAGCTGCAGCTGGTTTGCTACACACGGAACGTGTGCAACTTTACATGGGGGTGCCTAGAGCTGAAGTTATTGGAGCTATTTACTGTGTATACAATATTCTTGAAAACACAGAACTGTTGTAGTAACAGGGATAAAAATTTAGTCTATAACTGTCAGTGGGTCTTCACCTCCATAGAATCACAGAATAGTTTAGGTTGGAAGGGACACCTCCCACTAGAACAGGTCGTTCAAAGCCTCATCCAGCCTGGCCTTGAACACCTCCAGGGAGGAAGCATCCACAACCTATTTGGGCAACCTGTTCCAGTGTCTCACCACCAGTCCAAGTCATGTGAACTTGTCTTTGAGATCATCAAAGATTAGATGCAAAGATCTAAGATTCCCTCCCCCAACTTCTGGTCAGAATGATGTCCATCCTGCCCCAACTATATTAGCTTTTTTTCTGCTTTTGTGACTTCAGTGAAATGTCAAGACATCATGCACTACAGCCTTCTTTCCCTGTGTCTCACAACTTCTGCATGTTTCTTCCAATCAGAGGGAAGACTGCTGTGCCCAGAAGAAACAGGACCACATGCCTGGAGAGGCAGCAACCCCAAGCATAACCCACTTTCTACTGGCTGTGAGCATGCCTATGGTGTGCTAATCCAGAGCCTACCCAGAAGACTCTTGATGACACTACATTAACCCCAAACCCTGCCTGCCTCTCTCCAAGCCAAGCATAAATGCCACTTCCAAACAGGGCTTGTTGCAAAGTTGAAATAAACAGTATTATAAAATAGGTTCATCTGGAGCTGAGAGTGCTGAAACACTGGGTTTGTACTTTTCTTGATCCCCAGAGGACCTGAGACTTTTGATTCATCAAGAAAGAAACTGGATGTTTTAAGCAGCCTTTTAACCCACTGGCTAGATGGGGTGGGAGGAGGGAAAGCAGTTGAAATGGATGCTGCCTAACAACAAAATCTGTGAACTCTGACCTTCTGTCTGAAGATAAAAGCTGAGTTAGATGATTTTGTTATGGATGTCATTAAGGCAGCTTTTAAGGCTACCCTGCTTGAACTCTGGGTTGCACGTCAGTACTGTAAACAACGGCCAGAGGGAGAGTTAAGTGAGTGGAAGTCCAAAACCTAAGAAGTGTTTTCAGCATCGGAGAATATTGATCACAGTGAGAAACCATTTATGCCCTGAAGGGCCATCAGCTGTCACTATTTCTCTGGCTCTGGTGCCTAATAGGAGTTAATTAGCATATTCATTAATAGGTGGGTGGAGCTCTGTCAGTCTCAACAGACAGGGAACACTGACATCAAAATAGACTAACTAACATAATTTGAACTGGTCTAAAGTCATGACTGGTAGCAAAGACAGAAACTGCACGATCATATCAGATGGCATAACATGTATTTAATTCAGTATGCTTCCGGTAAGGGGCCAAAACCAAATATGCAATATTATCTGACTGGTCAGTTAAACTAGTGCCCAGAAACAGCAGCCAATTGATAAAGGACTTACTTAATTTTCAACTCACAGCCCTCTGAAACAGTTTGTATCTTATCTAAAGCAGTTCTGGAACATTGTTTTATCTTTGGAAGTATCTGTAGATGGCTTGTGGCAATGCCTTCCACAGGCTTAATATGTATTATATAAGACTGCATTGCTTGAATCAACTTCAAGTTTCCTGCATTCAGTCTTTTCCTTGTGTAACTTGAAAAAAAAAGAATAGCTCCGTTCATTTCACACTTTTATACCACTCATTAACTGATTGTCAAAAAGCTGAAATTTAGTTGTAGGTATGGCCCCAATTCCAAGAGATCCTAGAGAGCACTCAGCTCAAAGACAGATCCATGTCTTCCCTTCTGCTGAGCTCCCAGATGCCTGAAAATGCTCCCACTATAAACATTTTGCTAGAGCAGATACAGCATAATTTCACCTTGTAAGTCCACTGTTAGGATAAGCATTTTATAAAAAAAAAAACAAGCCCTCCACACAACCACTCCCAAAAAAACCCAGTTCAGTCCAAACCCAGCATTTAAAACAAAAAAACCCCAACCCTGCTAGTATCACATTAAGCAGTGAAAAGGAGAGAGAAAATGGTTCCAAAGTGAGATCCTAGCAAATGGGAATGAGATCTCACTTGCTGGCATGCACTTCAGTAAACAGGTTGCATGCTACACTCTGCTTCCCCACCACATACCAATTCAAACACCGCTCACATACGGAGTGTGAATGTTCTTGTTCAAATCCCATAAGGTTTTTATTTCCTTTCCTTATTGACAAAACAGTAAAAACACTATGTTGAACAATTTTGCTACAAGAAAACAGCAGTTTGTCAGAATGATCGAATCAGGCATCCCTCAATGGAAAAAAACTCAGCGCTATTAGGCAGTGGAATATAACAGAGAGAGTTCATTATATGGATACTGAGAGACTACATCATTTTCTGTGAAAAGGTAGCATTTATACAAGCTGTACAGTATTACAGGCATATGAAAATTACTTGAAAAGGGAGCAGAGCATGATGTTGAGAGGTTAAGTGGGGTGCTCCCCTTTATCTCTTTAGACAATACAAAGCAAGTCAATATGCAAGGAATCTGAAAGGCAGGGAATTTACCAACAACAAAAGGGATTTTTTTTTAATTCATTGCATGATAAACAAGCTATGAATCCTGCAGTCTTAAAACATTATTAAAGCCAAGAGCTTATCAAGATTCAAAATGAGATTTTTGTATATGCACACAACAGGAAAGCTGGCAGTAGCTCAGAGAGGTAGGTTCTTTGAAAATTTCCAATGAGACCTAGAAGCTAAAGTTCTACTTTCAAAACCTATTTAAACACAGAGTGATTACACTTGCATGAATAAACCCCACTTCTGTAATTGACTTCATTCAAGACTCTGCTGGAGCTAAGATCCACTTAACTGAAACTTGCCCTACTCTAGTTCTGCCTCTCTGGGTGGCAAATATAGCTACCATCCATGTCTGCCCCTGGTTTTCTGTGGACATTATTTGTGGTGCCTACATCTATAGTAATCTTGTGAGGTATGAGCAGATGTAGCATCACAATTCATGTCCACTGGTAAATTCTCCCAGATACAAATTCTAGACTGTCCAGAAGCCAGGAAGATTTTACTTTGCATAAACAAGCATTCACTAACAGAGGAAGTCCAGTGCTTCCCCTTGCAGAAAAGAGTGCTAACCATCAGGTTTCTTTGGTCTCACCAGTTCATTTCGCTGCCTCTGCTTTAAACAGCAGAATCTGGAGTTCTCTTGAAGGCTTTTGTTTTAGCTGCTTGCAAGCAATATGCACTTGCAGCCCAGAAGCCAAACGTAGCCCAGCCTGCAACAAAAGAAGTGTGGCCAGAGGATGGGATTCTTCCCCTCTAATCTGGTCTTGTGAGACCCTACCTGGAGTACTGTGTCCACTTCTAGACCTCCCAACACAACAAAGACATAGAACTATTAGAGGAGGGCTGAAGCACCCCCTTCTATGAAGACAGGCTGAGAGAGTTGGAATTGTTCAACCTGGAGAAGAGAAGGCTCCTTGGAGACCTTAGAGAAGCCTTCTAGTATTTGAAGGGGCCTACAGAGCAGCTAGAGAGGGACTTTTTATAGTGGGTCAGGTACCAGGGGGATGTGTGTTTAAGATTGTATTCTTGCTCCACTAAAAGTGTATGCAAATTTGAAAAAGATAGTGAATGTACCCGTGATGGTTTGGGAGTTACCCNTCACTCAGCAATGCCTACTGGCATGGCAGCACTGGTAAAAAACAGGAATTCAAAGCCTCTTCCAGAATGGAGGAAAACCTGAAATTAATTTGGTGATACAAGATGCTGGTTTGGACAAAGCTTTAATGTAGACATTCCTAAGTCTCCCCAACAAAGCCCAAAAGAATTTCAACTGAAAAAAAGGCAGACATTTTGTGATTACAAACTACAGAAGTTTTTTGAAGAGAGAAAACTCAAAAGCGACTTATATACCTCTCTACAATCTAATCTCTATGTGCATACAGACAGGTCCTTGGTTATACTTAATGCTGGGAGTTGCACTTTTCCAAGCTTAGGATTTCATGATGTGAGCACAATGTGAGGTATCCCTACACAAGACTATTAAGCTCACTACTTATATGACTCTGTATCATGCACTCAAACAAAACACATCCATTTGCTGTTGTTGCAGGAATGGATATGTGTTTCCTTCATAAAAACTTATTTTTGTGTTCCAAACAGAGCCTCTCATTCATAGATAGGAAGTGGTTCCTTGTTGCGACCACTGGTTCCCTCTAAAATATCAAGTAGGTGGGGAGAGAAGTGCTCAAGAATAGTAACAAACAACTCTGTCCCACCTCACCTGCTTCTTTTCTGGTGAAAACTTTACCATAATTTTCACCAAAGCAAAGGAAATTGCCTTTATTCCTCCAATGTCCATGCAAAAAGTAAATAATTGTTTCTTCTGTCACACACTTTAGAGAAACAAAAAGAAAAGTCCCTTTCACAAAAAGACAAAAGTAGCAGTGGAATGACAGGAATGCTTCTGTAAAAGTGACATTGAGTGCTGTCTTCTTACTACTAAAAAGGGAATTGACAGGACAGAGCATTTACATGAAGAATTAGTCCATGCTGTTAAAAGTGTATTATCAGCTTTCATTGGAGCATCACAGGCCAGCTATTTTACATAAATAGTCCTACTGAAAAGAAAACTTTCTGATCAAGGGACCTCAAAGATCATCTAGTTCCAACCCCGCCTTGCCATGGGCAGAGACACTTCCTACTGGGCCAGGTTGCTCAAGGTCCCATCCAACCTAAATTCTGCAGTTCTAGGGTCAGAGCCTTCATCTCTAGGTAACCTGTTCCAGTGCCTCACCACCCTCATGGGGAAGAATTTCTTCTTGATGTCTCATCTAAATCTGGATTCTTCCGCTTTAAAGCCATCACCCCAAACCATTCTATGATTCTAGCTCTTGAACAACCAGAAAAAGGTTTATTTACCCAACTAAGAAGACACTGGTCCTGCCAAAACCAAAGCAGGCTGGGTGGTGAATGGCTGGAGAGCAGCCCTGAGGAAAAGGACCTAGGGGTCTGGGTTGATGAAAAGCTCAACATGAGCTGGCAATGTGCAGGCGAAGCCCAGACAGCAACTGTGTCCCGGGCTGCATCAAGAGAAGTGTTGCCAGCAGGGCAAGGGAGGTGATTCTTCCCCTTTACTCCTCTCTCGTCAGACCCCACCTGGAGTACTGTGTGTAGTTCTGGAGCCCCCAACACAGGAAGGACATTGAACTGTTAGAGCAAGTCCAGAGGAGGGCCATGAAGATGATCAGAGGGCTGGAGCAGCTCTGTTACGAAAACAGGCTGAGAGAGTTGGGGTTCTTCAGCCTGGAGAAGAGAATGCCTCGAGAATACCTTATAGTAGCCTTCCAATATCTGAAGGGGGCCTACAGGAAGGCTGGGGAGGGACTATTTACAAGGTCTTATAATGACAGGTTATGAGGTAATGGGTTTAAACTGGAAGAGGGGAGATTTAAACTAGATACTAGGAAGAAGTTCTTTACAGTGAGGGCGGTGAGACACTGGAACAGGTTGCCCAGGGAGGTTGTGGATGCTCCCTCCCTGGAGGTGTCCCTGCCTATGGCAGGGGGTTGGAACTAGATGATCTTTGAGGTCCCTTCCAGTGTAAACCGTTCTGTCATTTTGTGTATCTCTTAGTGCTGAGCCTGAGTTGGGAGCCTCTTCTTTGTCAAAGGACTACAGAATACAGATTAATGTTACTTATTTGTACTCTAGTACTGCTAATGGTTTTGATCAATGTTGATTCATTGTTTTGGGGATGCAGGTATTCTTCTGGAAGCCACTACATATCTCTGTTGGCAGACTATTTTCAGCACTGAGATAATTTCAAAATAGCTGTATGAAATTCAATGCAACAAGGCTAGAGAAAAGTGATTGTGATTATCTGCTGAGTATACGCATAAGGAGAGTCAATGGTTTAGATGTAGATACTTAAGAGACAGATCCCATTTGCTGCTCACAATTACAACATTTTGACAAAATATGGAGATTTGCCAGAAAGGGTAGCAGCAATGCTGCATTGTTTGGCATTTTTATAATGTGCCCCCTCCACTAAATGTGCCTGCCTTGAATGAATAACCTCTAATCTACATTTATATTCTTGTATCTTTATCTATTATGCATTACATGCACATGAAGCCAAGTCCCTGATCATACAGAGATGCTATTTAGAGTACACAAAACTTCCCTGGAGGGTTTCCATTTCGAGAAAGAAGCAGATTATCATAACTCTCATGCAACGGTAAAAAGAATACAAAAGGCTCAGCTATTTCTACTGCAGAGTATCAATGTCATTCATGTGTCCCTACTTTAACATATACAAGTACAGCAGCATGGTCCTCCATGAAGAAGTGGAAACAGGTTTCCAAGAACATCAGGTAAGAAATAGCTTTGGTTCTCTCTCCTGCTGTTGTCCAATTTAAACAGCAAAGAACTTCAGATCAAAATTTACAGCAGTCTGTTATTCGACTCACCTGCAGTACTACAATTAGCGACTTCAGAAGGTTACATGCTGCCTTTCATTTTCAGCATGCTTGATCTGCACTGAGGGAGGAAAAAAGGGCAATGTAATTAACTGATACAGCAGTAATTGTACAGAGAAAAACAAAGGGGAAGAACTCAGCCAAAGGAAAAACCAAAACCATTTTTTTCCATGCAAACTCATGCTGCCTACCAATTTTCCTCAGGACAGAACAGCAGTTTGTAACAAAACACAGGTAACAGTTGTGCTGAAGCATTCATGACTGGGTCTGGGCAAGGGATGGGAAGCAGAAGGGAAGTGTGTTGGTGGGGAGTGAGTTTCTGAATTCTGCTGAATTCCTTGACACTTAATGCTGGGTCATTTATGAGAATGCACTTCCATGTCAGGTTATTCCCATGGGCCAGATGGAAATCACTCCAAGGGAAGCTTGTTCCAGTACAGAAAACAGTATCTCTGCATATAGTCAGCTGGAAGCCCAACTCTTGAGACTGCAGAGCTGAAATTCATTCCTCTGGGACTCCATCAATACCCCTGGAGTGACAATGATAACTTTTGTTTTGTTTTTTGTTAATAAGAAATAGAAATAACTGGTTTGCCTTAATACTTAGAAGATACACTACCTTAAGGTTCTTTTTTGTTTTCTTTGGGTGCTGCTTGCTTTTCTTCAAGGAGGTTGCAACCAGTTAGACATGTCAAACCAATCCACTCTTACCACTGACTTTATAAGATGACTTGTAAAGAATATTTTACCAAAATGGGTTACCAGACATGCTTCATTCAAATGCTGACATTAAAACGAACTTCTTAGTCTAACCGGCAGGGATAAAATCTCTGCCTCGCAAGAACTTCCATGTCTGTGACCATCTTTGTTGGAAGTTTCACTAGAGGTCAAAGACACCAAGAAAGGACTGTCCAGATAGCATGAGGCTGGCCCAGTATAAATTTGTAGCTATGATGAACTAAAGTAAACCCAACATCAAACTGAACTGTCTTCTAAATTCTCCAGTTGATTCCTTCCCAGTTACAGCAAAGCAGGTACATCCACAGAAGGTCAGGAAAACTGAAGTGATCAGTTAAAGTCCTATCTCCATCTATTTAACAAAAGAGCAAATAGTTTGTGTCTTTTCTCAACACTGACAAAAGAAGGGAGCAACTAGAGGCCTATTTCTTTCAGCCCTGTCAAATTGTCTTGTGTTCTATGAGCTAATGGGTATAAGCAAGGAAGAGGGGAAAGGTTTGTGCAAAATGAGTTTTCCATTTTTGCCTTATCCCAACAAGGTAAAGTCCTCTAAGTCAAGAGACTGTGTTTTGCCATCTTGGCTTTTATGGACAGTGCAGCCATAATAATTGGTCCAGAAATGTAGATGTGCTAAGGTATGAGGCCAAGGTATGTTCTTAAAAATGGACAAGTGGAAAAGAGGAAAAAAAACTATCTGGGGAGGTGTTAGGGCAGAGCTTAGTGCTGCGATTACTTGTGCTGTAATTTGCCACCAGCAGCACAGTTGGATTTGTTGTAATGTGAAGTGACGCTGTCTCTTAGTGCTTTGCAAACAAAGGGCTCATGATTCTCTCCAGCATACTGGTCAGTTTACCTTCTGTGGCAGTAGAAATGAGGATATTCCACAATCAGTACTCTCCCTCAAGACCCAGAATTTAATTGATGCTTAACTACTGGCTGCCAAGTACTCCTCACAATGTTATCCACATCCAAGTCCACTTGCCTTTGTTTCTCTGCAGTTACTTTCCCTTCCACCAGGATAAGATGACACCGCAGAACAGCCACTGAGTTGCACTCCTGTGGTATGCTGGAAAGACAGTCTTTGATAGTCACTCACTTCATGGCTTCTCTGTGGCCTTGAAGAAAGGCAGGGCAGGATGGTCTGACCGATGGAAGAGGATACGCCCCCACTGAGTCTTTGATTTTATCACTGCAGTGACTGAAAGGGATATTTGGCTCTTGGATCATCACCTTTGACTGCAGAGAATCCCAGGTGAGAAGGTTGCTGTTTGCTACCTGACTCGGTTGTGGGATTTCACGAGGCAGGAATTACAAAAATATGTAGTTATTTTATACTTCCAGAAAGCCCCACCCNCCCTGGCAAAGGAGTCATGCAGCTGCAGGAAACATTGGTGTGCCTTCTAAGATGACCCAGCAGGTCGAGTTCTGTCCCTTCTTCAATGTACACAGGTGCTGGTATTTTTAAAAACTTGAACTAGTGTCTTACAGTGACTGGCATGAACCCAGCCTCTTCTGGTTTTCCTGGTAACAGCATATTTCTACTAAGAATTCTTCACAGGAGAAGAGCCACAGAGCAAGACGTCACAAATACATGAAGACCTCGGTCCCCACAAAAACTAGGCTGCACGCTAAACAAGTCTTTCTAGAGCATCACCTCAGTGGTGTGGCTTGGAGATACTGGGCCTGAGGAGGTACTTTTGGATGCATTTTGTGATGTCTGGGGAAGTAGAACCTTGGCATGAGGGGAAGGGTGTGCTGATATAGCAGTACCAGAAAACTCTACAGGACTTCAGGAAGGCTTCATTCCCTCTTCAGAAACTAAGCTATCATAGGTGCCTGTATGAGATGGACAAAATCAGGCTGCAAATAACCACACTGTCCTGTACAAAATAACATGTGGATGGGCAGCTTGTCTTCAAGCTTACAAACATTTTCTCCATTTTCTTGGCCTCATTTTCCTTGATTTCCCTCAAAAAATTATCTCTCCTTATCTAAAAAGAGACAGAACAAGCATTAAAGATAGACAATTCTCTATTTCTCTATACAGAGGCTAACATATTTCTGGTTTAGAATAGTCAGGTGTAGAACGGTGGAAAAGGAAACACCTGTTACATAATGAGATGTTACATGCTAGTATTTGCAATGGAAGTATACAAATTCAAGAGGAAAATGGACTTGTGTGGCCCAAAGCCAGGAAAATCCAACAAGTGATGGATTGATCTTCAGGCCTTCAACATCAATAGAAGTATTCATGCCCTGAAGTATTACATGTGTATTTTAGCACCTTGCTGAATTAGATAGCAAATGGGGAGACTGCAGCTTGCTTTCAGCCTGCAGAAAAGACAACTGAGTTTGAGAACTGCACTGATTACCCTAGTTTATAATCTTCTTAATATAAAAAGTTCCACAAAGATACATTTTGTTCCCTAGAGCTCCCCAGAAATGAGCTAAACATATGGACTGCTTGCTTACACCTACTACAGAAGGCTGAGTATTGAGGATTTATATATTTTAGTCTATGTGGTGTAAATATGTATAAATTTATATTGTGTTAATTTATGGCATACACTACAGAAGGTTTTGCGTGAGCTACATTGCATTCCTTCCCACGTTTCTGCTGAAATATTCATCTTCGGGTCTTTTTCTCCATGTTTTCCTCAGTCTCGCCACAGATGTTTGGGCAGCTTGCGTTAGAAGAGAATGTGCCTTAGAAGTACATTTAGGAGTTTAGGTGATGAGAATACCAAACTCAACTGTGTGGCTACAGCATGACAGGACTAACAGGCTTGGTGAATGCTCACCAGTGTCTCAGACCTGCCTTCTGATGCACAGGCAAGTATCGCAACATAGCTTGTCAATTAGCACCACCAAGACAGACACCCAGTGCACAGAGAACTTCTGTCTCCAGGGCTGCCAAAGCAATGCCTGACAAACATTGCTTTCGCACACACAACACATACATAAAGCTTCTTTGCCAAAAGGAGGACTGATTCTCACAAGAACAGGCACCTGTGTATCAACAAACTGCACTCAGCACTGCACAAGCAGGCCCTCCCATCTGCCTTCATGCAACACTCAAGAATGGAAGTGCATTAATGTGTCCCACTCAGTCTGAAATAATTGGACTCTTGCTGTTAGCTCAACAAGAGCAAGGTCAAACCACCCAGCCAAAGTATAGCCCTTGCCTCCTCGAATCCTTATCGCAGCTCTATCAACACAGCATTTGTGTACAAGGACTGGCAGCAGTAACCCAGGAGCCCCAGTGCCAAATCACAGTAACACTAAGAGCGTGCTGGCTGCCATAACATCCAGCAAGAGATATGAAGACACGAGGAAAACATTATTAAAGCATGACCTAATCATCAGGAGCTTACATTTAAACTGTGCATCAACATGTTCCATTTCATTGACTTACTGGAACATGGAAATGCACAGCTACAGAAATAGTACCAGAGGGAGTTACCTAAATAAATAAATAAATAGATCACATATAGCTAAATAAATCTTTCAGCCCTTACAGAGTCCCAAATACAACACATAGTACTAACTGACAGAAGAATGAGTAAGAGGATGTATGTGCAAATATTTTCTCACAACTGTGAATTACTTCAAATTTTTGACCCTTTACTGCCATTCATTGTCCAAAAGCATTTCTATGTTTTGTGTTTATGGCAACATACCAGGAGATCTGGCTTCAAAGTCATGTGCTGCTTCACATTTTCTGTTCCATTCTGGGAAAGTCACTTTCTCCTTTGAGGTCCTCTGGGATGGATACAATCATGGACATTTTTCTCCAGTAGTCTTCACTTTTCTTACCTACCTAGGATCAGGAACAGATTTTAAAAGGTATTCCGATAACTAAAGTTGCAACCAGTGCCCTTGACAATCCCATCAGTCACTTTACTTTGCCTTTGAAAATGACAGATCTATTCCCAGCTGCCTGCAGATCCTCACCAGATCTGACCCTATACTCTGGGATGGAGTGCTCAGCACTATATATATTGTCTAATACGGGGATGTTTATATTTCACAGGAGAATGTTGAGAAAAATGGAACATAGAGTAGTAAAGAGCCACATATTCCAGCAGAGTTTAATTTAGCTTTTCTAGAGAGCTTTTCCATAAGTACAGCTACAACACAATAGCAGATGTGTCCAAAAAATGCTGATAAAGCATTTTTTACATAAAGGAAGAGAATAATTCTAATTTAGCAGGTAAAAAATACAGTAAATGAATCAGAGTGGCGATTATATTACCCTGCTGCATTGCTGGATAAAGGTTTAAATAGGCCATGCGTTTTCCTGCTTTTATTTTATAAACAGGTCAGCTGAAGCCTCACATATAAATTGATCCATAATCAAAACCACAACTCTCAGATTGCTGCTCTTCTGTTTCACTTGTTTGCCCGACTCCTTTCCCAACCTGTTGCCAATCCTTCTTGTCTCACCTGCTGAAAGCATCCCACAGAAAATCAGCACTGCTGCCTGGCTGACCTTAACCCTCTCTAACACAAAAAGAGCTACATAACACTGGGAAGATGCTGTTTGGCCCTCTTTTCCTAGCACAACAGAACCAGATTCTTAGCTAATAGTCCTAAAACAACCCCCAAAGATGAAATTTAAATGTAATACTGTTTAGGGCTCTCATGTGGCTGATTTTTTGATTCTCCTGTTTTCCTCCCCCTTTCTTCGTTCTCCTAGGATTTAAATAATGATTGAAGGATTAAAAACAAGTTAGTAGTCATCTTATCATGCCTTAAAGACAACAGGACACAGTCGGTGTTGATGGTTTGAATACCTCAGTAGGCTGAAATATATTAGTATTTCAGTAAATTTAGGTAAATGGGGAGAATAGTTAGAAAATACAACAACAAAATCTCCAAAGTCTGATCTTAGATAATTAACAGCAGAAACAGGGCTAAACTGAAATAAATTATTCAGTGCAAGCACTTCAGACAGCTCTTAAGAATAACACATGGATCTGTGGCACTCTTTAGGGGACTTTGTGCCTATAAACTAATTAATAGATCTGACTTCTCCATATGTAGTTTTTCCATCTGTAACAGATAAAGTATGGATAGGTTTCTTCATCTAACAGGAAAAATTAAAACTAAAAGTTATTTTTGTAAGTAGTAGAATATTCTCTAACTTAGAACATAAATGTGTGAAATACCATGACAGAATGGAAATTGATTTTGTAAAATGTGAGAGCAAACGACCGCACACCGAAACATGTGGTGCAAAGTCAGAGGAAGGGCGCTCTGTTTCCTTCCCCTCCAAACACCACCCAGGCATGTTGCAATCCAGTGGGGTAGTTAATAACCTGCTTGCTACAGTGAGCAAGCAAGAAGGCCAAGCTAAAGTGGTTTCACTCAAAGGTAAAAGAAGGGTTGCAAGTTCCTGGCATTGCACTTTGTGCAGCAAGGCTTCACTCAAGCCTTTGCAAGCATTAGTCCTAAATGGGTTTGGAGATACAACTGCCATTTTATGGTCTGATCTCCCATGTTGGGGGAAGTGCTTGGGCCCCTTGCTATAATCAGGAGCTTCCAGCCAATTTTTGGAGCAGTCATCATGCTGTGCATGCCCAAAAACATTTCTCAAGAGTTGGGGCTGGATCAATCACTAAACGAGTGGCAGATTCTATTAACCTCTCTCCCTTCCTAAAGCAGAAGAGGAAGGGAACAAAGGAGAGAGACTTACAGGTTGGAAAAGAAAACCAAACTAGCTTTAATAGAATTGATAACAAGAAAATTAAACAGATACAAATAGATAAAATCCAAAATAAAAATCAGCCTCCTGATGGCAATATCACCACTGATGCTATGGACAAACACTGAGGAAGTCCCAGTCTTGACTCAGCAGCAGATGGGAACCTGAGAAGGGAAATGAGGCTTGTGAAAGGCCTGGAGCACATGATCTATGAGAAGCATCTAAGGGAGCTGGGGTTGTTTAGCCTAGAGAAAAGGCGGCTAAGGGGAGTCCTTATCTCTCTCTACAACTACCTGAAAGGAGGTTGGAGCAAGGAGGGGAGCAGTCTCTTCTTGATGGCAAGTGATGGGACTAGACGAAGTGGTTACAAGCTGTATCAGGGGAGGTTTAGGCTAGATATTAGAAAATATTTCTTCACTGAAAGGGTTATCAAGCGTCTGAATGGTCTGCCCAAGGCAGTGGTAGAGTCACCATCCCTTCAGTGCTAGGTCGAGAGTTGGACTGGATGATCTTTTAGGTCTCTTCCAACCACACATATTCTGTGATTCAGGAGCTAGGTTCTGAAACTGGATTCAGGAATGCACGGTTAGGGATGGAACGTAGGAGAAAAAAGAGAGTCCTCTTCAGATGCCAGCCAACTGAAGAAGAGGCACTTGACCCTTATGATCCCTAAGCCATATACTGAATATATATGGAACTGAATCCTTTGCTGGTCAGTTTAGAGTCACCTGTTCCATCTGCTCCTCCCTGCAGGTGTCACCTCTTACTTACTGCACTCCGATGTGGTTCACAAGATTTAGTGGTGATCTTGGTCTGCGTACCAATCACAGAATGACAGAATTATTGAGGCTGGAATAGACCTCTGAGATCATCAAGTCCAGCCTATGACCTAACACCACCACAGTGACTAGGCCATGTCACTAAGTGCCACACCCACCTCCAGGGATGGTGACTCCACCACCTCCTGGGCAGTCCATTCTAATGTCTAATTACCCTTTCTGTGAAGAAGTGCTTCCTAACGTCCAACCTAAACCTCCCCTGGCACAGCTTCGGGCCATGCCCTCTCATCACAAGTTGCCTGGGAGAAGTGCTCGACCCTCCCCTAAATACAACTTCCCTTCAGGTAGTTGTAAAGTGTGATAAGCCCACACACACACCGAGTCTCCTCTTTGCCAGGCTAAACAACCCCAGCTTCCTTAGCCTCTCCTCATCATACTTTCCCTCCAGTCCCTTCACCAGTCTCATCGCCCTCCTCTGGACCCACTCCAGCCCTTCGATAGCTTTCTTGAAGTGAGGGGCCCAGAACTGCACACAGTACTCAAGGTGCCACACCAGTGCCAAGTACAGGCAGAATTACATGTCTAGTCCTGCTAGCCACATTATTCCCGAGAGAGGCAAGATGCCACTGGCCTTTTGTGCCACCTGGGCACACTGCTGGCTAACGTTCAGCCAGTTGTCACCCAGCACTCCCAGGTCCCTCTCTGACTTGGTGTCATCTGCAAATTTACTAACAGTAGACTCGATCGTCTCAGCCAAGTCGTCAATAAAAAAGTTGAATAGAACTGGTCCCAGTACTGATCCCTGGGGACACACCACTGGTCACCAGACACCAACAGGATGCTGCACCATTCACAACCACTCTCTGTGCCCAGTCATCCAGCCAGTTTTTAACCCAGTGAAGGGTGCACCTGTCCAAGCCATGGGCTGCCAGCTTTTCCAGGAGGATGCTGTGGGAGACTGTGTCAAAGGCTTTGCTGAAGTCTAGATAGACTATATACACAGTTCTCCCCTCATCTACCAGTCAAGTCACCCAGTCACAGGGTGGTACTAACTTTAAACATCAATGTTATCACTACTAGAGGTAGGAATTGTCTGCAAAAACATGCTGTTCACTGCAGAAAGTGCTATTACTTAGAAGAGCCTGAGTTGAGATGTAAATTCACTGATCAGAGTTAGGTCTGTCTTAACTCAAGCCAGAACAATGTTGCACAGCTTACTAGGCCAGGTAGAGCTGGCACATGAGTTCATCCAGCCTCTTCAACTGGTTAAAAAATATGTCTCCAGCCATTCTATCTAGCCCAGGATTTGAATGCTACTAGGACACAGCTGAGAATTATGTCACTTCTGTTTTTACAGCTAATACTTCACATTTTTCAAGATTAACCTTGACAGTTTGATTTCAGAGATAGTTTCCAAAGTTTCATCCAAACTAATGTACCTCTGTCAGAGTCACCCATATAGATCAACTGAATCTCATCTGTGAGGATCAAAAGAGTCTTTGCATGCTCCCCTCACTCTGCTTACAACCAGATGGAGATGTGGTCAGGGTGCGAAGCTACCATTCATACTGATATTAGCATACTTACTTGTGAAGGTTAGTTATTTCTAAAGGTTACTTAAATTACAGTTTTTTAGCAGAAAGTGACACAGTCTTACACTTCTATATTCAAGAAGGGAGAAATCTGGACAACCAAATCACCATTAATATTCACCAAACCTATTCAGAGTCTCAGAAGTGAGGCTTTAACGTCTTTTCTTCAAAAATGGTTTGTCGCACCCAGAAAGAAACTGTCCAACAGCAGTGCCATGTCCAGCTAGTACCTGTGCCAAGAATTAAAAACTCTTGGCCACTTCACCTCTCCTTGTCCAACATACATTTCCAGCCCCAACTTCATCACCCAGCAGCCCAAACGTCTGGCTGCCTCCACAATGGAAACTGCTTCTTATCCATCTTAATCACCACAGCAATAATCCTGCCCTAGTCTCTAAATGCAACATTTGCTTGAGTGTGTTGACATCAGATGTCATTACTGACTTTTAGAAGAACATTGAGAAGAGTTTCACTTCATTTTGTGTTGCTGAATAAAGACAACAAACCTTGACATCTATCCTTTAATCAGTATGAATAATGGTAAACTTTTGGATGAAATTCCAGATTATCTCCCATCAGAAGTTAGGCCTAAAACCAAACTAAATACTCCACAACATGTTTGGTAGCTGTACTCAGATGTGGAGGTTTGGGTTCACTTTCTGCACACAAGGCCGCCAAGATAGTTATTCTTTTTATCCTAGCATTTTTTTCCCCTTAGACTTCACTCCTTATCACAGAGCACTCTTTCCAGAATTGCCTGGTTTTCTCATTTGGGTTAATGAGAAATACAACACCCAAGTGTGAGAGCTTAAAAAAATCAACCATACACATCTAGATTATTCTAGATTATTCTTCTGTTTGTGTTGAGGTTTGGTTGTAGAGTTTGGGTTTTTTTTCCTGCAAACCTACACACCTTTTAAAAATAGTTGGAATTAATTTGTTCTTGGCCCTCCCCTTTTTTTTTTTCCTTTTGTAGTTAATGTGCATCTTCCTTTTTCTCCACACAGATTTCACTTCAGCAAGCTAAGAAAATAGCATCATATGCCATAGATCCAAATTTGGGCTAGAAAAAGAGCTATGACAGCATTTCAGAAAGAAAAGTGCACAAGTCTGCAAGAGAATCTATTGCCCTCTACCATCAGTCTCAACCATCCATTTGAACACTACTTAGGCAGAATTGGCATGGTCTTTCACAGGGTCCTCTTTCACACTGAGTATATTAAAATATTTTTTTTAGAAATACAATTAAGAAATCCTTCCACTGTTTCATTTACCCTTCTGCTTAAGGAAACAAAAGTTTCTCTGATGTGTACTTAGTATGCCAGTTAAAGAACAGAAGACTGGAAGAAAGCCAGCATGTGACAGCTCCTTCAGGTGCCCGTGTTCCCGTGGTCAAGGTGAGGGCAAACAGGCAAGCAGCAATCCTGTTTTGTCAGCAGCCATCCTATATATGTTGCTCTTATTATGGAGTCACTGTGTGGCAAGGCAAATGCTGCTCAACAGAACCACCAGCTTCAGACACACACACATACTCTCCATGAGATACCCTGCCATGGGGATATCTCAGCTTCACTACAGCTAATAAGCACCTGCTTTGATATCACCTACTTTGTAAGCAGGCTGTCAGGTCAGAATCTACATGAATGCAGCGCAAGAGCCTGGATTCCGGCCTTAGCCACTATTCACTGTCCACACACACACACACACAAAAAGAAAAGAAAAAAAAAAGAACAGCTGCTCTCTGGGGGCTGAGCTTGTTTCCTATATAGTAATTTCAGAGAGGTGAATCTTCCGCTAACCTGGTTGGCTGACACAAATTGTACAGGGAACAACAGGAGGCTTGTCAGCACTGCTCCAGCATACAAATGAACATAGCAGACTGGTAGCATTAAACTCACCTAAAGATAAAATTATGATCTTCAGTCATTGAGAAAGATGATAACTTAACCACAGGATGTATCGCAATTAGCTTCCTCAGCAGCCTACAGAAGCAATATATACAAATTACAAGATAATCTTCCGCAATTTGAAACCATTTAGGATCTTTAGCATCACACACTTGGATCAATTTAAATCTTAAAGTTGCTATCATCTTTCCTTCTTACTCAGAGATAAATATCTCCTCATTTTTTAAGTGAAACACAGTTGACATGGGTTTTATCTGGTCTTACTGTATAATTTCTTTCTTTTAAGTTAGGTGGGTGAACTATAACGAACTCCAGAGGACTGTGGTTGCAAAGCAGAAGCAGCGCTGCCCACCACAATACCTGTATTAGATTGCCCCCAGTGGCACAAGCTGTAAAAATCTTCTTTGCGAAGAGAAAGAAATTAAAACTTCCAGTCGAGAAATAGGTTTGCTGGTGGGGAAAACAAACCAAAATTGCTGTGTGTGGAAATCTTCAAACTTTCATCCATTTCTAGGAAACTGGAGTAGGAGGATCATCCTACTCTCAAAGATATCTGCACTGTGGGGATATAGGGAAACAACTGCAGCACAAACAAGATTTCAATAAATTAAAACTTGCTTGACAGTGAGCTTCCCATTGATCTGACTCCATTTATACTTTCATTAACAAGCTCTGTGTGTCTTTTGGATGTGCTCCTTTGGGCAGAATACTTAAAAACTAACTCAACTTCAGAGGCTTGATTTACTGCACAGTCTGGAAGTAGCCAAGATGTTTTATTTCTATGGGCTTCTCCTTCCTCCTTCTGCCTTGTTTTCTATTTAGCATGTGGCATAACTGGAAAAACTCGGGACATAAAAATTCCCTTAATTGTGAGTAAGCTCTCATTATTATGTCTTTCTTTATAAAATGGCTTGTTTGGTTAATGCCTCTTTGCATGGAAAATTCTCTCCTCTCTTTTGCTGTCCCCTGCAGTTGCTTTGTGTTTTAGTGTCTGCTATTGCAAGGGAAAAAAGATGGACGCTGGGTTAAATCATGGCCCCTTTCCACAATCTGTGGGACTTACATTGTTCATTTCCATGGCACCAAGATTTGACCCTTATTCTTAACAGTGAGAGTCTCCAACAGTGGCCTACCACACCATTTTAAGTCTCTGGAGAGAATGACTGAGTCCAAAGTTACTCTTTAAAATACCAATGATTTTTCAAAACCCTGTTTAATTCATTAGGCTTTAGCCAATCCCCTCAGCCTTGTTCAGACAAATCCAGCAAGCTGTATTCTTTCAGGCTGCCTTTTGCCTTCTAAGTTGAAGCACTTTTAACTTTGCATAGAGTAAGAATTTACCTCAGAGTAAGAATTTTCGCCGTTGAAATGTGAGGCTGGTATTTGTACACATGATGATTTCAGAGTGACTGAATCTTTGCTGCAAAAAAAATGGCTATTTAAAACCTGAACAGGAGACTTAACATTTTGTAACAAAGTAGTCTCACTTGAGTTTATGGAAACCAATAACAGATCTGCAAACTTTTACATACTTGGTAAGTATATGTAGCTGTCTGGACCCAGCCAACAGAATTAAACATTTGAGAGATTGTGATTCATGATATAATCTAGTTACAAAGTTAATTACACCTCTTGTCATTGTTGACAATGTATGATTAGAGAGACAAAAATCTTGCTTCTACTAGTCTAGTTCCACAGGAGGGTATAGACAAAAGGAAAGAAAGCAAAGCAAACAAAAGAAGTCAAAACAACCTTTTTATTTTAGAAAAGACTACTTGAGTCCAGAGAAAGAGGAAAAAAGAAAATCATATTGAAGAAGAACACTGCAGTTTCCTAAAATGCTAAAGGAGATAATACATGGAATAAAAGGCTGTTTTCAATGTATCTCTAAGTGAAAATGTAAAGGGAAGTTTGAAACTTCCAGAAAACTATAATGGAAAAAAGATGAAAAAAAATCTTGAACATAACACAGAGTTCCAGCTTCACAAGTAAAGCAATTCCAGTGCATCATAAAGATGCCAAGGCTTCTCTCAGACAAAAGCACAGTTTTTTGAGAATCAGAAATCCCCCTTAGAAGCAAGGACTGGATTTACAACCACTCATGATCTGCAGTTCCATGCATACACTGAAAAGAATGGAAACTGTAAGCCTTTCATATTTTCTGAGGTATTTCTTAGTCTGTATGCTCATCCCTTAGCAGCTGACTTTATTGCAGCAAGTTGTTTAAAGTTAATTTCACAAATCACATCATAAAATTCTGTGTGCTAAGGCAACAATGGCTGTTTTTAGAATGAATTTTTTGTTCAAAATCTCAATTACTATAATTGGAAAGAACAAACTTCCCAAACATTGGTTGAATTGTAGATAATTTTTAGGATGACAGTAAGTCCCAAAATTTAAGGAGTCTGTTCCCCATGAATCTGAAACTTCTTAAGATCATGTTACTACACTCATGAGAAAATTTCAGTGACCTGACTGAAAAGCAAATTGTGATTGTGCCTGCAGAGGAACATAGAGAAAGAACAAGGTTCAAGTAATATTTATAACATGTGCACACACACACAAACAAACAAACAAAAAATTCTGTTAATTTTAGTAGAGTGAGGAAAGGCCCACAATTTTTGAGCTTTTCATTGGTACACTGCTACAAAATAAAGTTAGAAGCAATGCTAAAGGCCCTGCAGGGCATGCTACAGAGCTTTCTTGTTTGTCTTGCCTTGCAGGTGATGAAGGGTCTCTGACAAGAAGGATAGTGGCATGGCTTGCTTTTAGCTTTGGTTAAGCATCATATAGTTTTATATACAAGATTAATTCTTCCTATTTTTGTCCTTTAACTTAACTACAAGATGATTTCTTCAAGCCCACTGCCAACAGTTAGTTAGGAGTAGGAAGAAGCAAGAAGCTGAGATTACACTGTCCTCATGGGCATTTCCTCAATGTTTGTTTTTCGTTTGTTTGCTTGTGGTTTGTTTTTTTAATTGATACTGCTATTAAAACTTTGTTTCCAAATCCACAGGTGAATCCAGTAATTACAAAGATGGTAATAAAAAATAGTACTTAGAAACAGTCTCCTGAACAGAAATCAGTCAACCCAAATAAGTTTGGGGTTTGTAATTAAACTTTTTAATTTAAAAACTTGAGTCCCCCTTAAAGTGTAATTGAATTTAGAATTCACAAAGCAAAAGGGAAAAATGGCACGTTAATTTTTTAACTTCTGTCAACATTTTAAATCTGGAAAGTGCTACTCTCAAGCAAGACTAGTAGTTTTGGAAGGAATTGCAAGTTGACTGTACTTAAAACTAAAAATTGCAGATCATTCATACCCTGTTCATTCAGAAATTCACTGTAAATTTTAGAATATTTACAGAAAAGAGAGCTGGACAAGTACCAGCTTTTGAAAGAATGAAGTTTATTGCATGCACACGTTAGCCACTTACTTTCATACATGCATGACAGGAAAGCCTGACTGGTTAGTGGTAGGAACAAACTTCAAATGACTATTTCAAGTGTGATGGAAGAGAATGTTGAGGTTTTTTTTCCCGCCTAGGAATAAGCTTATATCCTTGCCATAGAAATGTGAGCTGCCCATGGCCAGGCACACATACAGCCCTGAAAATGTCATTCGCTTTCATGGTTGTAAACCAAAACAACAAATCATTTCAGTAAAATCATTCTCTGGTTTCTGCTTTTTCTTATAAATAGAAGGCAGACATGAGCCTATCCCATTTTCAAACAACAACAACAAAAAAATCATTTTGGGATTTAACAATGATTTAATTTGTATTAGTGATGGCACACCATAAACATTTCCCTCAAAGCTGAAGCACAAACAGCTTACGCACATTTTCCATGTGTGCTTTTTTTGTGTGTCTCTGAGCTGTTGCAACTGTTTTCATTAAAACAGTAAAAAAAACACTTCCCGTATGAATCAGAGTTTCATATTTAAACTGCAGGACTCCTCATTTAATGGTTTAGTTGTTGATTGAATTAATATGGATGTTTAACAAAGGTGGATCAACTAGAAAAACAGAGTGAGAGGACAGGGAATACAATTATGGGATGGAAAAAGGGAAAAGTGAGACTCAACTAGCATAGTGCCAGAGCAAACAGATGTGACATGAGGACTTGTATCTCCTTTCCCACCATTTCCATCAGTATTAATCTGTGACATACTTCCAAGCCTTTTGGAGTAAATACCTTGAGACAAGACTATGAGAACAACCTTGCTTTGGACTAATGTCAGAAAAAGATAAAAGGCAAAGTACATAAGCTTTAGCTGTGGTGGCTGATGTTGGCACTGCCAATGGACCTCTTCATAAGTCTGCTTTAGAGAAACCAAGTGTTCACTTAAAGTGTCCCTGCAGCTTTTTTGTCCATGATCTACATGGAAGGCACTTTCTTGGAAAGATGGCAAGATGGGTGGGAAACTGCCTGTTGCAGGACAAGCCATTTGCCATGGCTGGATCACCAGGACCCAGAATGTTCCCCATGAGGTGATACTGATAGACCCATGAGACCTTCAAGAATGCAGGAAAGTAAAGACAGCAGACCTGACATCTGGACCAAGGATTAAGTATTCCTACATGAAGAATTAGAGGTCTGAATGGCAGCTCTAGAAGCCATTCAATTCCAAATCTATAATGAACTTCACGTGAGAAAACCTTACTTGAAGGTGTCCAAAGTTTGATGGACACCCAGAAGGTTATGGCACTTTTGAAAATGAGACCATGGTCTCTCAGTTTGTCAAGATCTTTTAGTAAATAACTATTTTTAGTAAATAATTATTTTAGTAAATAATTATTAGTAAATAATTAATTTATCTGCCTTATGCGTGGGCTTGGTATAATCATTTCCTCTGAAAGCTTCTCCCATTGCACTAGGAATTACCATACTGACCCAAGTTAAAGAGGATTTGAACTCACTGCTGTTTTCTGTGCACAGAAGCAGAGATGTTACAATTAGCCACAAGCAATATATTGCTCCCTGAATACAAAATAAAGGTATTGGAAAGGAAATTAGTTAAAACCATTGAATCCACAAGTAACAGATTCAGCAAAGCGATCTCTGGTTTGCCAAGACAACTGCCATGCATATAAACATCAACACAAATGTGTACATTTGGGTTTTGTTTAATCAGATAAGAACCACTGTAGGGTCACAGCATCTTACAACCAGTGCTGAGATGCTTTTCAAGCTATGAGGCACAGATCATGCAAAAATTTACTTGCTTTTTCTGTGCCTCCTATTGCTTCTGCTGGTAACATAACCATTTCTGCTGTTAGCACCTCAGTTAATATCTGTAACATTTCCAAGGCCAGTGCAGGAACTGGGTCTTCCGCCAGCTCAGACCATACCTTGTCACCTACAACTTGTCAGGATATATCAATAGAGGAAACGCCTTTCAGTTCATGGTGTTTTTGTTCAAACTATGAAACAGCTTCAGAATCAGACCCTACTACATGCCAAATAGGTTGTTTCTGCTTCCCACTTCCTTAGGCCAGTAGAAAGGGCTGAGTGTCTTACCATGCTGGGGACCACAGGCCGGCTCCATAAAATTGGGGAGTGATTTAAAGAGAGCTGTCTCCTTCCATCTCTGTGCGCAAATCAACTCACTAACCTGGCAGAAAACAAGCCTAGGTAGACAAAGCAGGTTGTAAAGGTGGTGAGGGCTGGAGCTCACAGAAAGCACAGTGCAGCTAAGGTAAGGATGATGGAAAGCAGAAGAGGGAAGGTGCAAGTGAGGACTCCCCAAGAGTAGATAGTGCACTGTTAAGTTCGACACCAATTTTGCAAAACTGTAGCATTGGTGTGTGCAAATCACAAGGTTATCTTTAAAACAGAAACCAGTACAAAATGCAAAATTACTTGGTACCATGATGAAAACAGAATTTGCCTGGATCACCAAGTGATCTTTATCTTTCTCACAGAGAAAGCTCTGTGAGGAGCGGATCCCATGAGAAACTGCATCTCCACCACAGAGACTCTGATGTCTAATAGGCACTGAGTTCTGGATCCTGCAAGTCTGGAAACCTTCTCATTGCCTTCTCATTTCTCCCCAGCCACCTCCTTTTGAGAACTCTACAGATACTTAATACATTCCAAGCCACTGTTAAATTTACTTGAAACAGACCATGAGTTCATAAAAGATTGGTCACATTATGTGGAAGGAGAGATTAATAATTAACACAGTCTGTCCTAATGCATAATTACTTTTTTTCATTAGTAGAAGATAAACACAATCCTGTTTTATTAAAAAAAAAGTTACAGGCCAGGTTTTGCTCCAGGTTATATAGCTATAAGCCCAGAATTACTCTGATTCATCAGCTAACTCCAGTGACAGTGGAGGATAACCCAAAGGGCCTAAGTAGACTGAGACACACTATTGCAGTTCCCTACCTAGCAGATAACAACATGTTTATGAGATGTGATGGGGGCAGCACATATTAAATTTTTTAACAACTCCTTGCTTCTGTCTGGCAAATTAAAACATTTTGAGTAGTAGGTAAAAATTCAGAACGCTGTACAACTGTACAGCATATTTCAGTTTACCCTTTTTAGTGGGGCCAAGAAATAAGAATATTTAAACACATTCCAGAAAAACTTGCACTCCATTGCTTCAAGTACAGTATTTTTACAGGACATTGTTAATTCAACAAACAGCACAGGATAAAGCAAAATGAACTTCCTTTGTTACTGACTACTGCTGCGTTATAATAAAAACTATAAAACTGTGTTGTTGCTTGGGTTTTTATTAATCATTGTTTTATGCCTACTTTTGTATTTTATTAGATTAGAACAGATGAATTTGTCCTAGTTTTCTTTCAAGCCACTTTTCATGGCCTGGCTCAGTAACAAAACTGTATTTTTTTCAAAAGAACAAACTCTCAACATCTTCAATAAATTTTCCATTCATGCTACAGTTGCTTAAAAAAAATAAAAATCTTAACAACTTTAGCATCTGGATTTAGACTGGCTGGAAAGGCAAATTTCTCAGTAAGTGACAACACTTCTTCAAATAGTTGTCTTCAGCCCATTTTTTAACACTTTATACCACTTCAAGCCTTGGATCATTTATTCTAGCTAACCAAATTCTTACTCTTACCCCATCTCTGACTGCTCTGGCAGGAAAACCTCAGTTATTGCCAACGGAAGAACAAGAGAAAGCTTTTTCCCCCCCCCCCCCCCCAAAAAAAAAAAAACCCATGAAGCCACAACAGGCCTCCCCTCTCCTGAAAGTCTCCTTGCTGCTCAGAGCAACATTAACATCTCCTTTGGAAAGCAGGGAAGCCAGCTCCAGACACGCAGCCTCTCCTACATTTGAAATAGGAAAACTTGTGCTGTTGCACTCAGAGCTCATCTGCTGGGGCAGACCAGCACCTTCTCCCTGTCTGACCCAAAGGCCCCTATGTAAATAGAATTCCCCTCAGGGATCCTGCCTACCTTATGTCTTTAATCAAGTAAACTGCTGTCCTTTCCTTTCACCAGCTGGAGGTATTCTTATACTGAATCACTTCGAAATCCATGCATTGAATCTATATGTTCTCCAGTAGACACAGCTTTATTTTCTGCAGCATACACAGTGGTGCACTTTTACCCCTGGTAATTGACATTTGCACTAGCCTGGATTCAATGAAGATCAATTGGATTCCTTCCTAATAACATCAAAGAATGACAAACCTTAGCTGCTAACTTAATTGATCATCCTGATAGAGATCTGGGGAAAAACTCTTCTAATCATAGCAACGTAAGTCAAATCAGACAGGTAGACCCAGAGAAAGGTGCGTGAATTTCCCAGAAATGTAGTTTTACAATGTTTAAGGGCTTATGAATGCTATTTTGATACAGAGAAAGGAAAGAAAGTGGTAAGAATGACACAGTTAAGTCTAGAAAGCACAATGGCCAGATCCAACTGCTATTCCTTAAACTCCTTTCCCTGCAGAACGTAGCACTAAAAACTCTTCATGGTGTAGGGCAGTAACAGCAGCAATTCCTTAGCATTTTGTTTGTGGATCACTGTCAGCTTTCTGAATGCAATCTGGGTTACCACAATGCCTTGTAACACCAGCCTTTTAAGGCAGCATGGCTTTGCAAGCCACTAGTGATCAGCAGAGCATCACTGAGAATTGCTGCTCTCAATAATGTGACATCAACAGATCTTGACTGGACTATCAACAGAGCTTGCCAAGGTCAAGTTGTTTTGCTGGCTATAATTTTGCATTTGAGTTCTAAAGCTGGGGCAAGTGGAATGGTGACACATACAGCATCACTTCAATTGGAGTTCACTTAGTCAAGCCTCAAACTAACGCCTACTGTAACTCCTGGGATTTTACTCACCTGTTCAATCCAGAGCACCCTACTGTAGCAGAGGCAGCCTCACGGAAATCATCAAGCCTTATCCTAAGCCTTCTCCTGGAGTCAGATTGCACAGTAACAAGGAATTCCTGGCACTACAGCAGAGTAAACAGTTCTCCCATGTCCAGAATATAACACCAGAAGAGATGATAGTAAATAATCCACTTCAACAGGGCTGTGAAAAATGATCCGTGACATATCTGTAGTGAAGCAAATGTCATCTCAGAACAGGCTTGTCTGGATGCCTACAGGAGAGCACACCAACCGTCTGGCTCAAATTCACAGCCCACTCCTAGGCCGGTGCTGTGAGCATATTGGGTACTGACTAATGCTGCACAGCGGTTCTCTACCTCCCGAGTGCTCTCTCGAGCTATTAGCATCACAGCATACCAAACAGTCTGTCACAAACCTGTTTATCACTCCTTTCCCAGATTCAGGCAGGTATTCAGCAGCAACTATTCAGTATGGATATATGCACACAAGTGTCAGCACTCCAGTCGTCTGGACTGCTGCACCAAATTCAAGGCAGAATTACAGCCCTTGTGTCTTTGAGGATCAGCACAGTCACGTAGGATTAGAAGTGCAGCTCCTTGCATTAAAAGCCTCTCCATGTTCACCTGAAGAGCTATTCACATAAGCTAGCTTCAGTCTGGTAAGACAAGTCCTTCTACAGGCAGTGCAGGAGCAGCTCCAATGGAGAACAAGGTGATCCAGAACAGAAGCCTAATTTACCTGTTCTGGTGAGGCCCTCTCTATTCACTGCAGTCTAGGGAGACTTTACAAATACCCTCTCCTTTTATGCTGCCAACTCCTAAGAATTTGTTACGAATCATAATAGCATTTGATGTTTCCATTTGTCCTGTTTTGAGCTAGAACAAAACTAATTCTGTTCAGTGATTTTAATTTGTAGCTCAGGCTCTTCTGCAGGTAATGCCATATTTTTGCAGAGAGTATCTACTTTTATCAGTGACAACACAGATGTTTAGTTAGCACCAAGGATTTGTGTGCAAAGGTCACTGCTAAATCTTGTGTGCCATGTTTAGGTGCAGTAGAAGGTGGCATCTGCAGGGAGGAGTAGACAGGACAGGGAACTTTCAACTGAACAACAACAGATGAAGCTGACGGATCACAAGGGTCAAGCTCCACTTCTTCAGTTGCTGGTATCTGAGGAGGACTCTCTCTGTTCTCCTGCCTTTGATCCCAATCTCTGTGTTCCTGAATCCAGCTCCTGAAACAGGCTCCCATCTTCCATTGAGTCTATCTGGGACTTCCCTATTGCCTGCTCTCAGCGTCATGGTGACAGTGACCTAACTGCCATCAGGGGGTTGTACATATTTGCATCTTTTTCTTTTTATTATTGTAAACATTTTAGCTTTCTTTTCCAATCAATCAGTCTCTCTGCCTTATTCCCTTTCTGCTTGGGAAGGGAGAGAGGTTAGCCCCTAACCCATGCCACTCTTCAAGGCCCTTTTTCCAAATTCACTTAGTGATCTTGCCTTCTGCTAAATACATAATTTGTTTTATATATTTTTTTTCTGATATTTATATAATACATTTTTCTGTGGTGGATAAAACTACTAAGTGTGCAGATTAAAAAAAAAAAAAAAAAGTGTGGGGAAATCAAAAAAGGCATAATAAGAGTAAACCAGAAACAAAACTACTCCAGCTTTTTTAAAAGCCAAACTCATGACATTTCAAGGTTGAGACTAGCAATACTCAGCTCAGTCTTATTGCAATAGTCTACGAAGTCATTTGAAATTTGCAAAAGGAAGACCTGCATTTGCCTCCTGTCTCGTTCCAAGGGGTTTTAATATGTTCAATGTTTGGTTTTCTCAAATTCCCACATATATTAGAATTCCATTCTATTTGTTATTTTAAGGCCAAATCATCTTCTCACAGCAGACTGAAGAAAACTTTGCCTCTTCTTAATATCTGTGCAGATATGAATTGTAATAAGTTCTCCTTAAACATGAGCATTGCTTATGACTGACAGCTACATCTGCTTTAAGTGAAAAGGACTTCCAAAAGGCATATTGTAAGAATCTAATAATTCTCAAAAAAAACCCAAAACCAAAAACTATGGTTTCTGAAGTAATTTCAGTATCTTTTTTATGGTCGTCTAAAAGTTTGGATGATCTTTAGAGCAAGATGCAGTCTTCAGTAAATGCTGCCATTGTCAGCTGATGATTTACCCAGCGTTAAGACTGTATTTTAGGTCCATTCCTATTTTCCTTCACATGAATAATTTTCACAGAATTTTTCACATATTCTGCTTGTGATCTTGAGATGAAAATAGGGAAGCTGTTCCCATGATTTAGAGTGATCCACTTTTCCAAAGGAACTGATGACTCACCTGCAGGTTACCTTAAAATCACAAAATTTGAGGTGATGAGGACTTTATGTTAGATCTCTCTGAACAGTCTCAGATAACATTTTTGGAAGTTTAAGCACATAACTAGATAACCCCCACATTTTTTATAAGAATGAATTAATAGAATTCACATTTAGTTCTTTAAAGAAACTTCATGAAGGGATCCCCTGTACTACTTATTGCCATTCAACTAGTAGCAGTAACTTGCATAGCACCCGGACAAGTCTTGATCCTGCACAGGTCTACAGCTCACAATTTGTAGACAAGAAATCAGCACTCCAGGGGATGTGTATCTTAGCTAGGCAGACAAGTCCTAGACTCTCTTAGTTACAATCATCTCTCTAAGCTTTAGATGGCTATATTGAGAGCTTTCTAATTTGCTGTATCATTAGAGGAATGAAGGGATAATCAATGCATGACATGTTTTTCTGACCCTTTGAACTATATATCTTAGGCTGTCACGCAGCAATGGGCCACAGGACATAAAGGAAATGAGAAGAGGATATAGCAGCAGCTTTCTCTTTTGCATTCCATTCTTCACATATAGCTTCCCTAATATTTGGTGAAATAAAAATAGTCATTTTTAAAATGTCCTCTAAGGACAGTGGAAGTCTATTCTGTGCACCAGTGGAGAACTCTATTAGGAAATTACTCAACAGCCATTCAGTTTACATTTTTTTCACATTAAGCTATTGATCTTTCCCTTAGCCCTAACCTCTGGTCCACAGCAAACACAGCTGTCTGGTTTTTGCCATTAACATCTGAGTATGATTAGCAGAACGTTGATGCAATCGAATTTCAGTTATTCAAGATGTATATAGGGACATTTTGTTTTCTGTTCCTCTTTCTAGACTTATTGTTATGGTGAATAGCATTCTTTATTTATCCTTGAAAAGAGGATGAAGAGTCTCCCTAAGGGAAAAAAGAACTTCCTAATACAAAAATAAAGTCTTTGAGAATACAGGCCTGGCCTGTTTATAAAGAGATAGACATGGCATGAAAGAAACAATGGGAAAATGCTTCTTTTTCCTGGTAAGTAAAGGTCACAAACAATGAAGTCTACTACTACATTCCAAAGGGAAAACAGAGGAAGATTATACCTCAAGTCCCCCAACATATCCTTTGATCTTACTGTACTATATGAATCCCACTGTAATCTGCTTGTGAGACATGGCATAGTTTCTTTAAGCACAGGTACAGAGGCTTACACACACTCCACAGCAAGACCTTCCATTATCACATAATTAGTTCATCCATGTCCCATAACTTGATATTATTCACACCACTGGTTAATACATAAACCTAACACACAAATACATAAAGAAAGGTCAGAAATAATTGGTGAATACTTGGTATACTTACCCACAGTGCGCTCTGGGCTACCATAGCTGTAGGACTACCTATATCCAAACTAAAGATACCAAAAGTTGATGTATAGACCATGTCAGATGGTCCTGCTATGAAAGAAAAGCTGGTAGCTCTTGCTATGTGGGAACATGAGCTTAAAGACAAGGCTATAATCCCAGCGAGGAAGTCCTCCAAATGGTCAGAGGTTGCCCATTTGGTACAGCTGGCTACAAGAATGGGATTTGGTTCAAGATTAAGGCACTTAACATGCACTGTTTTAATTCCTATTACAGTCCAAGGAAACTCACTCAAAGCTCATAGAACCATTCTGCTGATAGTTGAGAAGTGCCTACTCCCAGGTAAACCAAATCACTTGGGTGCATAAACTGTGTTGATTTGACTTCTGTTAAATGTGATGATAATTGGATTTATACATACAGATAAATTCCTGTGTTAAGTATCTAGAATTACACTAGGTCTCTATAAATTTCATGTAAGGAGTTTAACCCAGGGCCAAATGCCACTCCGAATGGCAGGGGAAGCCCTGCATGGAGGATGGCTTGCAGCACCAAAGGCTGTGTTAGGATTATAGATGCATTCAATGAACAAAACCTCTGGGCTCACCAGTGAATGACATACTGCAGGTATTGGCTACATCACTCCAAGAGACATAAGTGTTGGAAGCTGCTCGCTGTTTGGATCTTTCAGAAGACTGGTAAAGAGGCAAACACACAAGTGACTTTATTTAAAACAGAATTCTGCAACATTTCCTTAGTTGCTGTATTTGGCTGTGCTGACTTACAGACTAACAGTCTGGTCAGAAATAGAATGAACAGTCGTATGGATCCCTCCAGGTGCATGTGCTCATGGGAATGTAAAACTTGGTATTTGGGTGCAGTGAACTGCTGGAGGCAACCTCAAGAACAACATAACTTCTATCTTCAAAACAATACACCTCAAAAGGGTTTTCTGTGAGACAGAGTTTGGCAGTGGAGCAGCACGTGAACATGACAGCTCTGCCCTTTGCTCATTGCTGCACCAAAGCCTCCTGCTCTGTGACAGTAATGGTGGTCAGGATCAGTGGTCTCAGCTGTCAAATTCTAGCAGAGTACCACCTAAAGCTGCAGTCCCACTGAAGCACCAGGTCCAGTATCATAGGAACATAGGTTGAGAGGGACCTTAAAGGTATCTAGTTCCACCCCTCCTGCAATGAACAGGGACACCTCCTACTAGACCAGGTTGCCCAAGGCCCCATAACATTTTGGCTTTGAGCACTTCCAGGGCTGCAGTCTCCACAACTTCTCTGCACAATCCATTCCAGTGCCTCACCACTCTCATGCTGAAATTTTTTTCCTAATGTCTAATCTAAATCTAGCTGCTCCCAGTTTGAAGCCATTACCCCTAGCCCTGTCAAACATCAGTTTTCACAGCAACCCAGAGATTGAATTAACTGGTTCCTCCTATTCCTTTTCTTGCCAATCCCCTTCTTAGACCAGAACATGTCATCAGTCTGATAATCACAACACCTACATCCCTATTATCATAAGAAAGAAAGAAAAAAGAAAAAAAAAAAAAAAAGAGGCAAAGTGATACCCTTTATGTACCCTTCTGAAGTCCTCCATGTGTTTTTTGCTCTTCCCCTAGCCATCACAGGTCAGAGTCAACCCATTTCCTCACCTCATGACTCGAAGACAGCCCTCTGCAGACACTGTCTGCAAAAGCCTTTTTTTCTGCAGCACAGCAGAGCCAGCCTGCAACAGATCTATTCATAGAGCAAGAGAGAAAAATCGTCTCAGGATTGGAGGCTCCTAGGTGAGCAGTTACAGTAACTGATCCAAATGTTTCCCTTGTATTATATGATCAGTGAGAACGTGTGTTTTCATTTGCATTTCCACCCTTTGGTTTTCTGCATTTGGTAAATACTGGCAAAGTAAATGTTAAGATGTCAGCTCTCTCTTCTAGGAAGTGATTGACAGTCCCTAAGTGCTCTGGGCTTTTTATAACCAATGTGACTGACAGCTTTTAAGTGGAAGCAGTTCGTGCGAGTTTCAAATGTTAGTTGTCTGCACGAATAACGTGGAATATTGGCTTTTCTTGTATCTATCTAATGGTATTTCCTCCTGTGTCGACAGCAGCTCTAACCCCTCAGTTGTTAAAAGGAAAAAAAAAAAAAAGTCTGTGTTCTCCGCTCTGCACATTTCTAAAGCTCTCAGTCTAACAAAAGACAAAGTAAACCAATGCCTGTATTTTACGTTCCTGCATTTCAAAGCAGTGCAGCAACAAATAACTCATTTCTCTGCATACCAGGCTTAGCTAAGAGATGATGCTGTCTTCTATGGTAACATTTCTATTTAATCATTTTCAAGCATTCTGCACCAAAAAAACACCAGTAGGAAATCCAACAGCATTATGATCCCAATCAAAGCTGTTAGCAAGCATGCTACTGAGTCCACTGTATCTCTTGCTGTGCTCTCTAATAATGAAAGCAAACGGGTACACTAAATATTATATAAAAAATTAAGGTAAGTGCCAGAAACATGTTTGCTTCACAAATAGATGTGACAAAAATTACATCTTGTACAGTTCTGCATTTCAAGTCCAAGAACAGGAGAAAGACAAAACAGTGCATTTAGTGCATGAACAATTCTTTATTTAAATGCAACTACTTGTAAAAGAGAAGTAATTTCAGTGCCATGATAAGCACACTTCAACTACAAGATAGTAACTTGCAAAAATGCTGCTGGCCATTCTTCCCAGCAAAGAGTGAGGGATCCAACACTGCTCATTTCCTGAAAAAGCTTCCCAGAATGGATTTGAAGTAGGAGTTGTTGAAGGCAAACCTGGTTATAAAAGTTGCAGAAATATCCTTCATTTCATGTATACTTTTATAAGAAAGACTTCAATTTTGTACTTCTCCCATGCTGTGTAACTCTGGAAATGTTTTCAGTATGAGCTCTTCAGTGTGAATCGATCAAAAAAATGTCTTATGCTTTCTGAATAAAGTAAGGGGATAGAAACTCCACACAAAGCTGGGTTGCTCAAGGGGAAAAAAAGAAGCCCATTTACAATAGAAAAAAAGTTATCATTATCCCATCATACATAGCCACCATGACAAAAATCAGGCGATGGCACACTGCCTCAATGCGGTGGTTTGGCCCTGGATGGGGGCCAGATGCCCACCAAAGCCACTCTATCACTCCCCTTCTTAGATGGACAGGAGAGAGGGCAAATATAACAGAAGATAATCATGAGTCAAGATAGAAACATTTTAATAAGATGAAAAGCAAAAGCAAAGACCACTTGTGGAAGCAAGAGTAAATGAAGACATTCTCTGCTTCCTATCAGCAGAGGATGTTCAGTCACTCCTCGGGAAGTAGGGCTTCAATACAGGTAAGCAGTTGCTTCAGGGACACTCAATTCTCCCGTTTTTCAACCCTGGCTCAACACCACAAACACCCGTTGTCCAAAAGAAAATGTCCAGTTACTGCCCAATAGCAGGGAAGGCACAGCAACCCCCAAGCCCGCAAGACATGCTCAGGCTTTGCATCAAAGCTGTGCCTGTCTCCAATGCTCTTCTCTCTGAGGTGACACAGCCTTGTAGTGCAGGTGACTGACACAGGATATAACGGCACAGTAGAGAAGAGACTTGCTCTTCAGTTCTCCAAGAATTTTTCTTTGCTGAACTGCACATCAGCATAGAAAGATCTTTGGGTGCTCAAGAAAGTGAAGCTGCAGGGTCAGTGAAAATAATCACTGAGGCACTATTGAGATTTTTCAGTTCCACTAACATACAAAGATTAGTGTGCAACCTTTGGGATAAGGAACAGACTTTTTTCAAATCAGTAAATAAGACACTACTCTCAGTGGAGAGCCTTTGGTGAAGGCTCTCTGTGAAAGAGAAAAACCATTTGTGTAGTAAGTGATATTCCATCTCACTTTCTTGGATATAGTGACAGATTTTTATATCTGTCTTGTTCAGTTACATGACTTCAATGACTTTCTTTTCCTTCTTTAAAGGAATGTGTAAGTGATCATCATTTATTAACACTACAACATAATCTACCTCAGAGAGTAATACAATTTCCTCCTCTTTTTTGCTTCTCATTTTTCTCATCTTTAATGCAGTTGTGTAAGATTTTTCCCCCTCTCAAGAAGGCAGGCAATAATCAGGTTAGGTTGGTATCTTTATGATACTGACCTTAAAGTTCACTTAATTTTCTCTCCTGTCTCCACCCCCCTCCCCAGCCTTTCTTAAATCCTTTCCGGTTCATTTTTTACTGTTGAATACCCTCAAAAAGAGAAACTGGACAAAGATAAATAATTTCACCTAAAAAAAGATTAACAGTGTGGAAAAATAAACAAATCACTGTCCAGTAAATGTAGAAATTCACTGAGATCTTTAGTATCAACTGTGTCCATTCATTTTCTGTCTTTTTATAAAGAACAAATTTAATATTACAAAAAAAAAAAAAAGTTAGAAGAGGTCCAGAATACTAGTTTTTTTTCAAGAAAATAAATGAGTGTACTTCTGCTGTAGCAAGGCCACCTCTGGAGTATTGTGTCTAATTCTGGGCTCAGTTCAAGGCAGACAAAGAAGGGAGGCCAGTGGAGGCTATGAATATGATGATATGACTAGAGCATCTCTCTGATGAAGAAAGGTTGAGAGAGATGGGGCTGTTCAGCTTGGAGAAGACAAGACAGAGAGGATCTTATCAATGCACAAATTTATAAAGGGAGGAGGTCAAGAGGTCTGTCTGGAGACAGACTCTTTTCAGTGGTGTCTAGCTACAGGACAAGAAGCAGTGGGCGCAAAATAGAACACATGATGTTTGAACTAAACATAAGGAAAAACTTTTCCTGTGGGGGTACAAAAGCCTTTGATCAGTTTACCCAGAGAGGCTGTGGAGTCTCCTCTGGAGACTTTCTAAACCCACTAGGACATTGCTATCCTGGGCAACCTGCTCTAGGTAGCCCTGCTTTAGCAGGGGGTTTGGACTAGAAGATCCCAAAGGTCCCTTTAAAAGCCTACCATTTTTTGATTCTGTAATCCTGGTAATATAGATACTTTTCCAAGTTATTGAGAGCAGTGCTTTATTAAATGTGTTTATATACTATAAACAGTTAATATTTCTTCTAGATAGAGATTTGAGCACTGTTTATCTTGGCCACATTATCTCCTGGAAATACTCTCTTTTTAACTGTCTCTAAGGCTGCAAATTCTGCTCCAAATAGTGGAAGTTCTACATTACAAGTTGCTTTCTCAGTTTTTCAAAACCTCTTGCTCCCCACTAACAAGTGGCAGTAAAAAGAGGAAGAAATGCATCTGCAGTTAAACAATTTTATTTTTAAGGAAAAAACCATTTCCTATGGATATCAGCATTTCAAGTATCTACACTAAGTAACCTGAATTTAGGCTACTTTCATCTAAGTTCCTTCCTCCTCAAACCACTCACTTCAGCACTAATAGGCACCACCTGCATTTTCAGAAAACCAGAATTAGATTCTGACAGTATGCATTTGCTAAAATAACATATCCCTATGTTTTACTTGCTATATTAGCAGAGATTTAGCTAGAGATAATTTATTACAGAACATTCCACTTGGCATCTGCTAGACACATTGGATACTGCCAAGGTTAGCTATGCAGAGTTTTCCCTGACTCCGGTCTCTGTTTTAGGAGAACATTAAGCTGAGGAATATACGCTCTGTGATGGGCATATGATAATTACAATGCAATCAGCAAAGATGCTGCTCTTCTGAGATTACTTCATTATCCCCCCAGTACAATTCTCAAATATGCCCCGGGAAATGTATCATGTGAAAAAGGAAAAAAAAAGATAAATCTAGTTCTAAATTTTCACAGAATTCTCCAAATTATCAGAAATGAAGTAATGGGAATGTCAGTAGGTCACTAGCAGAATATGAAATCCTGAGCCATGAGATGGGAGAAAATAACGCTTTTCAAGTTCAACAATGCTGGTTTCTGAAGTTGGGACTTTCATGTGGTCCATTAGAATATGATGAAGCAGCACAAGAAGGTTCTAACAAATGTGCTTACAAAGAGGAGAGCAGCCAACGAGATGTGGTATATATAAATGTGGAGCGAAGAAGTCGATCTCTGTTCTGTATCTGTGCACTGCTGTGCAGGATGGTGCTTTACACCCTGAAGTATGAGACTTTGGTGGGGGTGTAGGTTTATATGACAGATATCTGTTTTCTAGATAGAGCATGTTACTATTTAGTTTTGTTCTGGTTTTTAATAATGAAATTCCTTTCAGTCTTCAAATTGGGCTTTATCTGGTGAAAGAAAACAGGCAGATCAGACCAGTTTTCATACAGGCTGGAGACAAAGCTTTTTGCCCATCTTATTCTAAGCTTCCTGCATGAAGATCTGTTGACTGCTAGTATTGTTCACAGACAGTGACATTTTAGTATGCTAAGAGGGATTACACAAGGGCTCTGTGTCCTCCCTGACTCAGCTAGGCATGAGTTGGTATGACTGGAATGAGTTGGTCTATTCTGAACCGCTCAGAGACCACAGCATTACATGGAGAACATCTGCAGCAACTCAGAGATACTGTGTTTGCAGAGCAGTTGGGCCTAACCTTTCTTTGGTTGTGTAGAATGCTTGGTGATATTTTTAAGGTGCAGCAGGGATTAGGGAAAGTGATCTTATGTCAATGGGGGATGATCTGGAAAGTTCAGTAATGGACACTAGTAATTTACAACCTTAACAGGAAAGAAGTTTCTTCTGCAGCAAGCTATGTTATGTAAAAGAGAGAACACATCTATAATTCAGGAAGGTATTAGAAAGCTAGGATTTCAAACCACTGACTTTTAAAGTATTCCTGCTACCCCATTCTATTCTGTTTTACATATCCCAAATCTGTCATATCTGAAAAAAAGGAAGTAAGAGTAAAAACCCTGTCCTTTGGGAAAAATTGAGTTAGTGTAATGCAATATTCTCTAGCTAGCCGTCAACAGCTCTGACTGCTTAGCTCTAACAGCTTCCTAATCTACTTTTCAAGGGACTCTTTCTTAAGCTGATGTATTCTAATGATGATACCTATGCTCAAGGCCTCTAGAACCTAGTTTTTCAGTATTAGATCACTTAAGCCCTGTTGTATTTTGACAGGTCTATGAATTACATACAATTAAACTCCAGTAATGGAATCCAGTGACTAACAGAAGTCCAAGCTGTCCTTGTAGAGTTACATTTTCTTCACAATGTGTCCCCGTTGAAGACCAAGGGCTTTTCCACAGGAAAATTCCTCTGCTGCTATGAAGAAGACTAGCCACATGTTTCTAAGCTATAGCTCAAGGAGGCCTGAAAAGTACCAAGTTAGTTCTGCATCTAGTAACACTCATATCCCATCTTCAAATTTGCATTTGGAGCTATAAATGCAAGGAAAAACCTTTTATTCATCTAGGTATCTTATTTGTTGAGCCATGATGGCAGTCCAAGAGCCCAGGGAAACATCTGGTTTGTTAGTAGGATCTGTGTTGCCAGAAGCTAGCTTACATTTCCCAGGTACCCAAACTGGTCTAGAAAACATCAGATCCAAAAGTCTTCTGGTTTCTAACACAAAATTAATGATAGGTACAAAGAAGCAGAACAAAGAAAAGGAATAAGAGCAGCCAGCACGGAAAAACGGTTAACAAACCCCATCCATAACTACAAGAAGAGAATTACATGCTGTTCTAGATTTACCAGGAAGACCACATTCTCACTAGGCAAAAGGCTAAGGAAAGTCTGGGTCAGAACAAGTGGGGTGAATTCGGTAAGAGAAAATAATTAGGTAAGAGAAAATAGCTCCTTGGCTGAGCATGGAAATGCCTTCTTTGGTTAGACAGATCAAATTATGTTTAGAATCCAAGCTAAGGAAGCATTCTAGTCTCAGCTTAACATTGTCCCTGTGGGTAGATCCATTTGTTTATTTTGCCTTGAACCTTCCAACATCCTCTCTGAACAAATCACTTGGCCTTCAAACTCTTGGGTACTGTCCTCTCTTCAACCACAGCTTGCAGGATCCTTCACAAAGCTCCAGGCCCATTATATTTCAGTCTGCTTGTTGCAAAGCCTAACAAGCTATTTCAATAGCTTCCTCACAATTGAGAGTTACTGAGCTTTTAGTGCTTCTTCATCCTTACTTAAAAGGGACTGTTATTGGAAAACCTAATATATTCAATATGACAGGGCTGGGTTTACAAATCTACTTGTCTGGTTTCTATTGACATTTAAAAACAATGTTAGTGACAAAAATGTAATTATTGCTAAATGATGGAAGCAAGGAGCCAGGCGTACTGAATGAACTTTTTTTGAACCTCTATTCATTTCACTTCAAATTCCGGCAGAGAGTTTCTATTTTACTCTAACCAGTTTCACCATGTTCCAGACTTTGTATGTTCTGTGGCTGCAAAATTTTCCTGTGGAATTCACCCATCGCCACAGAACTGTGCTGGAAGAACTCAGCATGCCTCTGAAAAAATAAGAGAATTTTCTGGTGCTCACACATACAGATAAAGTTGAGAGCATGCATGGAACATTTGCTGATGAACATAGCTTGCCTTTCATCATTTCTCAGGATGATTTAAATTGCAGTTCTGAAAGGACCTCATCAGTCCCAATTGGGGCTGGAAGGATTCCTCTCTTCCAGTCTGTAGAATCTGGTATCTGTTCTGTGCCATGGAAATTCAGCATTTTTTCTACTGAATTCCCTGTTTTATCACAGTCTAATACTTTATTTCTTTTCACCTAACTCCACTAAGATTCAGCTGCATCATCTTCTCCAATTGCTGTAGGCACAAATTGAAATAGGGGAACTCTATTTAAATGTCCTTTTAAGAGAAAACTTTTACTGTAAGCATCATCAGACAGCAGCATAGGTTGCGCAGAGACTGTGTGGAGTCTCTAACCTCGCAGATAGGTAGAACATAGTTGGACAACGTCCTGGTCAGTTACCCCTGCTTTGAGTGGTGGGCATGGACAGAACTATTTCCAGTGGTCTCTTTTCACCTTAGTTGTTCTGTGACTTGGTGAGCTTCTCCACAAAGGAAGATGTTTGTTGTCTTGTAGAATTTATTCCTCTTGCACCATTCCAGAGACACCCCTCCAGCTCAAAACCAGCTGGGGACCTAATGTGCATATAAAGGTCAAGTGCACAGGTTTCAGCCCACCAGTCCCTATTGCAGCTGGAAAAGGATACAGCAGCAAAGCCCTACAAAACCAGGAAAGGAAATTTCCTGTCCACATGGAAAGGTGCTAAGAATTTATTGGATTTGTCTGAGTAGGAAGCTACCTGGATAAATAACTGTCATCTTCACAGCCTGAAAGAGTTCAGAGAGGAAGAAAGCTAAAAGAACAAAGATGAGTTTTGGTGCAGAAAGATTAGAGAAGACTCACAGATATAGGAGCAGTAATGCATTGGCAAGAAATCTATGGGTCAGGTCTATAGGTCTGCGCAAACGGCTGCCCTGACCAGATTAATTTCTAGTTATTCCTATGTATCTAAGGCAAGGTAATGCTGAGACTTGTGTCACAGCAAGATAAGGCTCTTCATTGCCCACTTTGGACTCCATGCTGTCCCACAGAACAAGATTTTTGCTTCCTAGGATAAGTTTCTGAGGCAAGTGGAATAAATACAGTTCCAGAGAGGATTGTTGTTCATCTTAAGTTTTCTTTAATACTGGTGGATAACTTTTAGGCACCAAAAATAGGTTAACGATCATTCTGGTAAGATTACAGGGTTATTGGAACACTGCTTCCTATGATGAGGACTCACCTTGTTAAGTGTCTCCCCTTCTTATCTCAGTAACAACAATTAAACTTGTCACACCACATTTACATATCACAAAGAATGTTCTTAAGCTACCACACAACACTGGGTTATCTGGACTGAAACATTAGAAATTGAAAAAGCACATTAGCAATTAAGTATTTTCTCCATCTAAAAGAGCACAAATAAATGTTCTGGTACCTTCTTTAGTTGACAAAATGAGAGCCAAGACTGGTCAGCACATTTTCTATTTTTCTCTGAGAATAAGCATATAGAGATCAGAAAGCACTTTAGAGTTACCATCGCAAGCTTCACAGCGGACCAAATAAAATTCACGACATGCTTTATTAACAACTGGAAGTGAACAGGGTGAGAGGGATGAGGGGAGGAATCAATCTTCAAAGCCATTAAGAAATGAAAGCTACATGTGAGGTACCATGACAGCAGAAATTCTCAAATTGAATGAAGCATGAACATTGCTGGAAGAGTAGGACAGAGGTGGGAGTCAGAATTTTTTTTTGCTTAATTTTGTCTCTTATGCACTCAAATGACTCCAGGAAATCTTTTCTACCATTTCTTTGTGCCTTTGTTTCCACATCTGTACATCGGCTCACAGTTAACTTGTAACATGTATCACGCAAGGTTAGAAGAAGGCTTGAAGATCTTTCAGATCAAAGAAGTGGCTTAGGAAATGCAATTATTAAAAAATGTGAGTGCTTGAGAGATGATCAGTAGTACCTCTGAGCAGTATTTCAAAGTCAGGAAAGGCAGTGTTCAGACACCAGTCCAGAGAATGCTTTAGATCGGAAGCAGCCTTTAAAAGGTCATCTAGCCCAACTCCCCTGCAGAGAGCCAGGACATTTTCAACTGTATCAAGTTGTTCAGAGCCCCAAACAACCTGACCTGGAATGTTTCCAGGGACGGGATATCCACTACCTCTCTGGGCAACCTCCATCAGTGTTTCACCACCCTTGTCATGGGTGGGCGGGGGGAAGCTCGCTCTAAAGCCTAAAGCCTGTGTTTTTACCAATCTTTCTAAAGATCTAGCCTAACATTTCCCTCTTTTAGTTTAAAACTATAACCCCTTGCCCTGTCACAACAGGCCTTGCTAAAAAGTCTATCTCCATCTTTCTTACACACTCCCTTTATGTACTGATAGGCCACAATAAGGTCTCCCCGGAGCCTGGGACTTCTATTCAGTTCCAGAAGCACACACAGACTAACTGCAGTGTTATGCTGTTAATCAATGTCAAAGCACAAACCAAACAAAAAACCCTTAGACCAAACTGTCCAGACTTTACAGAGCTGCAACTTCTTCCACCTAAAACATAAAGGTCCAATAATCTCTCTGATCCGTAGAAACAATCATTCCAGCAGTAACTAATCCACAGAGTAACAAAGTGCAAGCAGCAAACTGCCCACAAACACGCAGGAATTCAGCTTTAAAGGACAGAGCCTTAAAAATCATGCACCATGAGCAAAAGCCAGTCCCAGAGAGCACTGAAGGTGATGCAAGAGAACACGTATTACTTCATGTTACATTCCCACTTGTTCAAACGTGTACATGAAGAATAATGTGAAAATTAAGGTAATTCAGTTACCATAATAAACCACGGCAAGATGAAATGTTAGGTAATGGTGTCCTTAAACTAGACTAGAAGACTCATTTCCTTAAAGACTGTTCAAGTACAAAGCTGTCAGTAGCATTAGTATTAACTAATAACAGCAGGAATTCTGTCCCATTTGTAACAGGCTGTCATGTTTTCACTATCTGTGAAAAGCTGATATAGTTAAGTCACGGGAAATAGAAGAATGTTACTGGAATTAGTTAGGGTGCATATGTTTCTGGGTTTCTAGGAAGGATGAAGTATGAGAATTTCACAGATGTGGGAACTTTTGATATCATTCCAGTTGAAACAAACTTGTAACAAACCCTGTGGAAAGGTTCATTCAACGGAATGAGCGAACTAAGAAAACAGCCATTTCTGGCTGGTTGCATTGATATTAGCAGCAGCTGTGAACTCAGTAAACAGCTCTGTTTGGTGGTTGTCAAAGAGCTGCTAAAGCAGATGTGAAACTCAAAAATAGGTCACAAACAGAGAACATGCAAGGGAATGCATCAATATCAGAGTGATCTGAAAATAAGTAAGGCTGGAACATCTCAGCAGTGTTTCTAGCCCTGAAGTGTACCCAGCACAGAACTGCACCCAAAAACAGTCTGCTTCATGAGGTTCTTAGGACAGGACCTTCTGCAGACTGCATGGTCCGGATGAATAGGGACACAGTGCTTTCAGCAGCTTAAGTGTCAGGCAGCAGAAAAGGTACTGAATTACATTCTGCTTTCCTCTGAATAAGGTTTTCTGAGAGGCTTTCATTCCCCCCTTAAACTCTATAATTAACCCAGACTGAGATATCGCAATGCGCCAAACATGGAATTTGCCACTACAAAGAGATTACAAGATCACTGCGTCTGACAGGCAACCACCCTGCAACAGCCATTCCTCCACAGAGAGGAATCATGGCCAACACAGCAATTACATTCCTTCTTTTTCATTCCTTCCCTTTTTAAAAGCCCACAGGACCCAATTCCTCAGAATTCTCCCATATGGAGATTCACTTGTATCTACTTGGGAGTTTTGCAGTATGTAAATACTTCCTTTATTATTACCAGGTATATAAAGGAACAAGATTTACTGTACAGGTGGCAGGCTAAGAAAAAAGTAATGTACTTTGGCTGTAACAGGACTGATCAAGGAACATACATACCCTATCACTCTCTGGCAAGCCTCCATGGCTGGCCTCACAGCACAGGTGTGAGACTGTCTCTGGCCAAATGCTATCAACAAGCTGAGTCTAACCACCACAGCCCAAAACAGGCTCAAAAACTTCCTGCATCAGTCATTTGCAAGGTGAGGACAGACACTATCCCACTTCTCCATCCATTACAACAGCAGGTTTTACCACGCCAAGACCTAATGACACTGTCTAATTAAACATTAATAAAAAGAAGGGACTAAAACTATATCCCTTCATTTAGGAAGCACTGGCTCAAAAACAGCATTAAACATAAGAACATTGAAGAGACTTCACATTACTGATGTTTCAAACCAGCAACCAGGCTTCCAGAATGTTTGCTCTTCTTCAGAGAAAAGGAGTGGATAAAAAAGCACAGCATAACCTTTTGTTGGAAGTCTTTTCTGAGGCAAATTCATCTTCATTTTAGCACAGATTTCTTATAGCCCAGTACCTAGGGTGAAATTCAGTAGCTGATTACCATATTAAAACTGGTGAGATAACTATTAACAACAATTATTACCTAGGTTTAAGTGACAGTACCTGAAGCTGATTTGGAGATTTTTTTAAAAGCTCCGCTAGCTTTAAACAAACTATTATTATTATTAGTCATATAAACAATAACTCAAAAATACTCTACTCCCTGCAAGTACAGGTGTGAATCTTGGAGGATGAAGAACAGTGCTGCACTAGGTTCTCTTGAAAAATAGTTTTCTGGACAAGGAAGCTGCAGACAAGGAAGCTGCAGACAAGGAAGCTGCAGACAAGGAAGCTGCAGACAAGGAAGCTGCAGACAAGGAAGCTGCAGAGAGAACAGAAAGCTGTTACTTTCCTAGGAGGATATTAAGAATTGTTTCATTCTTTCAGAAGAGATCAGGCTACATACTTGTACCCAGTTCTTGGCCAGACTGTTCCCTCCCCTCCTCATAGGGCAGCACATTAGATGCATCTGGCTGCTGTTCTGTGACTGCTGGGGGTGCTTTCATTCCAGCAGCGATGAGAGTTTGAAGAAGTAGCATGGGTGGAGAGGGACAGGAGCTGATTTAAAGACAAACCATTTGAGAAGATACTTTCTGTCCCTACAGGCTGTAGTTCATGGCTAAACTCTCACTTCTGAGAACACAGCAATCTGTGTTTTTACCAAGTGCAGACAAATTAGATGATAACTATTTCAGACAACTTGGCAGAAGTTCAGTTTATGCAATGCTTTCCAAATGTTCCATATTTGTAGAATAGAGATGAAAACTCTGATCTTTGTAGTTTGAACTTGCCTATTTGGTTTAATGTTCCTTTTTGACCTGATTATAACTTTTATGTATATATTCAGATTTAATCCAGCAAACCCAAACAAACCCCAATGCTAACAGGACTGTCAGCTCTCAAGGTTTCACTCAGAATTTGGGGCTTATGACATCTGAACTCTGGTTTCTCAATTTGCTTTGAAATACATTTGGGATGGACTCAAAATGAATTCCATAAACTCTTTCCCTGGATTTTTATTGAGTAAGTGACAGAGAAATCCCTCCTCAAAGATAACTCATCAACTGTTAGTCATCAGATCTTCAGTTACAGTCAGACACCAAGTTACCTTTTGTACTGTAATCTGTTGATAAATTGTTTAAACTGGTGCTTACCCCAAATTTTCACTAGCTGCAGCATGTTTCAAAAATTCCAAATGGCTTACTTCAACTTGCCTGCACTGATCTGTGTATGTCTAGTAGGAAGCTTAAAGGAAGCAAATGATTAATCACATTCTTCCTAGTAATTTAGAAGTGTTGATGAATGCCAGGAAACACTGTAATGAATAGTGGAGAGGAAAAAAAAAAAAGAGAAGGCAATATGCTGGGAGCCTTACTGTTGCTTTCAACAGAAGTAAAGTAATTATGCTAATCAGACATTACCTTTTAAAAAAGAAATAACAATAGATACATTTCATGCACTGTCCATATTTGTGTGCAAAAAATCCTAAGCTGAGCACATACAACTACAGCACATAATCATTCAGCATCACAGCAATCCCAGTGACTTCATCTCACAACTGCTAATGGACACAGACATATATGGTAAAACATTTTCTCTTCAACAGATATCTTTTAGCCTCTCATTTCCTAAGCAGCTCTGTACTTCAAATGCTTACTTTGGGGAAATAAGCATTTATATGTTTATTGTAGTTCTGTTATATAAATAGTGAACATGTAAACCAGAAAGATTATTTTCACTACCTTCCTGAACTAGGATACTGTGTAAGGCACTGCTGTTATTCTGGGCTGTGGTTCAGAATTTTTTGAACAAATCAGAGAGGAAAGTTGCACCTTTGCACATTGGGGAGAGGGAACCCCCAAACCAACAAATATCCCCACAAACAAAACAAAACACCCCAAAAGCACCAAACATGTCTGTGTTGGTTTGAGGATAATTGGAATATTTTAATTAAAAAAAAATAGATTATTACTATGTCACATAGTTCATTTAACTATTCTGAAAGTGTTATAAAGTTGTTAATTATTGAAATTATGCACACCAAGAAGCTGCAAACTTAATTGGGGTTTTTCTCTGACACAATTCAAAGGGATTCTGTAGTTCTATTTACCCTATATTAATTTCAGCTCCATATTTTCTAGAATTGATTGGCTCAATAGCTGTACAAAACCTTACATCCTACACGGATTGCAGCTTTCCATGAATTTGAATAAACTGAGTTTTAAAGTTTACAATCTACAGAGCTAACAAGAAAACTGGAATGCTAGGTAATAGGTTAGATCATAGTAAACAGGTTAACCCTTCTGTTCTTTCCCACACCCAATGCAGAAGTGAGGGAACAGTTACATACCAAAAACTCTGTGCTGAGATAAATAGTTGGGATAACAGTTTACTGAATAAATGAGATAATAATACAAATACACAATTACCTTAGCCTATTTGCAGAAAAAGCACAGCAGAAAGCAGCAGCAAGCAGAAGCATGCAAGCTAAAAACCCAAGCCAGGGAGCTACTCCCCAATCCCTGTCTGTCCCACTGCCATCTCAGTGGAAGACAGCCAACACCCAAAACCCCAGAACCCAAAACCAGTAATTGGAACAAGAAGCCTCTCATATTGAAATCTGAACTTCAAGCCCCATAACACTTTGCTCCAGCCAGCACTTTCATTTTGAAGCTGGCAAGATGGTGGCATGGTACAAATAACAGCAGCAAATATTCAACTTAACCAATGACAACCCTCAGAAGAAAAATACATAAATATACATATATATTTTTTTTTTTTCCTTCAGAAATGCTCAAAACTAAGTAGGAAAACTCTGCTGTTACCCACTCTGGTCAGTGTGGTCTTGTGTAAGGATAGTATAAAAAAGAGACATAGCAAACCCAGCCTTTGTGACGAATTAATTGTCTATTTTATTTAATGCTTCCATTGATATACTTAGAAACTGGTAACAAAATGGTAACATTTCTCTACAAAAAATTCTAGCAAAGAGGGAGAAGTTAAAGGAGGGACAATTAATTATTACTATTAGTACCAAAGTGTCCCTAATTGGAACTATCACTAAAAACATTGATGCTTACAGAAGATAATTTAATGCATTCAACTGCATTGGCTATAGAGTTGAAGTCTATTAAGCCTAAAGCTGAAACAATTTTGACAGATGATGAGATAATGTTAAGGCTCAGCTTTAGGGGCAGAACACCAAAGGACCTTACAAGCCATGCTGCTGCATGGCATTCATCTTGAGATATTTATATCACAGAATCACAAAAATCATATAATCAATTTGTTTGGAAGAAACCTTTAAGATCACCAAGACCAACTGTTAACCCTGCAGTTCCAACCCCACTACTAAACCCTGTCCCTCAGCCCCACATCTACCATCTTTTAAATATCTCCAGGGATGACTCCACCACCTCCCTGGGCAGCCTGTTCCAGGGCTTGACAGTTCTTTTGGGGATGTTTTCCTAACATCCAACCTAAACCACCCCTAGGGCAACTTGAGGACATTTCCTCTTGTCCTATCCTATGTGTTACCTGGGAGAAAAGACCAACCTCCATCTTACTACAACTTCCGTTCAGGTACTCATAGGGTCTCCCATGATCCTCCTGTTCTCCAAGCTAAACAGCTCCAGTTTCCTCAGATGCTCCACAAAACACTTGTTCTCTAGACCCTTCAAGAGCTTTATTACTCTTCTTTGGATGCATAGCAAGTCATAGAGCAAGGCAGTGTTTAGGAGAGGTAGTATACAGAGAGTAATTACTAAATCTGCTGTTTTTTCATAAGTGGAAAACAGAAAAAAATCAAAGAAACAATCTTTTATAACTGGAAAGTACAAGTTTAGCCTAACTGCATTTTAAATTATAAATTAAGAAATTGTTAGAATTGTGTTAATCACATCTGACCTGGGTACCAAGACCCTGCAAAACCAAAAGCAGTTTAAAATTGATGTGGAAATCATGAGGTCCATTTGAGTACTAGAACATTTTTTTTAGTTTACATTGAGAAAAAACAAATGAACAACAACAACAACAAAGTCAAACTAAGCAGTGTTAAAACTACCTCCACCCTCCATCCCATCCACCCTCCAGCATCACTTTTCATTCTTTTCAGAGGTGGATGTACTCCAGAACAAAAGTGTCAGAACAAAAGCGTTCACAGATTGTTCACGCTGATTATAACAATTCCTAAAGCCATTACTGATTAAAATAAAGAAAAACAAGTGTCCTGGACACGTCTTTTGATATTTGAGACAGCTCCCTACTACTATATAAATTGTTCAGTCCCTTTTTTCATGTCCGTAACCTGTGGGTAGCAAGGCCGCCCATGTCATGTTAGCAGCTGTCAGGCTTGCTGAAGCTCTTAGTCAGGGAGAGAGGAGCTCCTACTCCACCAGAAAACATTTTGTCTGTGTGTGTCCAGCCCTGCGTGAGTTGCAGAGGACAAAAGAAGCCTTAAAGAATAACAAGGGAAGAAAGAGACCTCTGTTGTATAATGACAACAGATTCATACATACACACATGTTATACATACAAATTCACATCTTTACATATCTCTTATCACTTTTGCTTACTTACTAAAGACCTTACTAAATAAGCCAGATATTATGAGGAAATAACTGTGTTCAGGAATTATCGAGCACCCATTTCTTTGTCATTTCCTTCCCACAGCATTGCTGCTTTGATGTAGTACCCTTATAGGACAAATTCCAGCCTTTTCCTTTGAGATTAAGCACAAAGAATTCCAGTTGCAGTATCTGAAAAAAATCCACAGGTAACAACCACCACTTCTCCATTGCAGCACCTGCATTTGCTAAATTAAATTACTACAACCCAGAAAAAAGCACTAAGTAGAAGCGGTTATGCTGTGAAACTGTAACAGGCAGATGTGAATGTCTTCATATACATAGAAGATTTTTAAGTTGTAGATAAAGATGAAGTGTTGTGTCTGGTGGTTACACAGCAGTATGCCAACAAGAAAAAGAAACCATCATCCAAATGGCTGGAATGCTACAAACATCAACACAAGGCTTAGCATGTGGCAAGAGGACAAGCTAACAAAATTCCCAGAACGACAAAGAAACACATCAGATCTGCTTTAGATAAAGTATCAGAATTCTCTATGGGAATAGCTAGCAGTACAAATTGGATCTTTGGTTCTCTAAGAGCAATCAGAGATGCTGTCTGTGCCCTCTTGGGCAAGACCTAGCCCAGGCCTTTGGCTACCTGAAGTTCACAGTCTTGCTCTGCAGACCAGAACGGTAATGGCAGAGGTGGCCAAAGCAGCACAAAATGTCATCAGAAGTCCTATAGCTGAAGCATGATTTTGATCTACATTCACATTCCTGTGTGATCTCTTAAGTGGATGCAGAGACAATGCATGCTACTTCATATTGCATCTACCACAATACTCTCAGAGCCACAAAACGGGCAAAGAAATACCAATTATACACTGAGGGGACAGACCAGAAAACATATTTTTGATTGTCCCACGAAGCATTTAACTCAGCCTGGGAGTTGTAGGTTGGGATGCTTACTGTCTTCTTATCTCCTTTAATTTCAGCAATACCTATTGCCAATGTCCTGCCATATTGCACATCCTGAAGAGCTCCTCAGGGATCAAGACACCCAGCCTGAGCTGAAGAGAGCAGTTAGTAAATGGGGTCCATCTACCCCCAGAGACTGAGTACCACAAAGCAGCTAAGAGCAGCACGAGCTGAGAAGTGACAGATTATCAGTTGTAGCTGTCAGACTCCACTTCTCAGCAGTGCTGTGTAATAGATTTACATGGAGTGGTTGTTCTGTCCTGAAGGAGCTGGAGTGACTTGTCAGAACAACCTAAAGTCCAATTACAACCCAATTTATATCCCCAGCATCATATTTATGCAAGACAAGGCAGACCTTCAAAGCAGACACACCAACTTGACGTCTGCTGACCCAGAGCGAGGGAAATTATTTCCCCTCACAGCATATGTATGCTTCTATTTCACGAGAGGCACAATCAATTGTAATGATCCATGGATCTGTAAGAAGCATTTTGAATGCTCAGCCTGAGCAGTGGGGGACTAGAACAACCTGGAGTATTCCCACAAAGACCTGACGCTCACATTGCTTACAAGAGAAGTAAATTTCAAAGAAAGCAGCACATAAAAGGTCTGTGTTGTAAGCTTTGCTATGAGAAATCTTGTTGGACTTTCATCAATGTAGAAAAACAACAACATTCTATCATGTTAAAAAGGAAATACTGAGACTAATTGAACAAAGACAGCCCTGTTCAAGCCCTAAGCAACAATTTATAGCACATGAGGGACACAAATTCATTTTAATTTTATTAGGTAGTTACTTGAAATAAGGTGATTGAGGAAGAGGCTTTATCTAGGGATAAAAAAAGCTGAGCTATTTTTTCTTCCAATATAAAAATGTTGCTGTAAGGATGCCAGCATGAAAAAAAAACCCCTATGCTATAATAAATGTAGAAAAGCTCCAAGTGATTTCATAAATGCATGCTGTGCATTCAGAGTAGATATAATCACTACATGTCATACTGGCAACTATGTGGTACTTGCATCCACTTTAGTGCAGCAAACTAGGAAATGTGGCTAAATTAGAGGCAGTACAGAAAAGGGAAGCAAAACTGAAAGAATTTGGGAGACAATGAAAAGGAAAGGTTAAAGCAATTGTTTGTTTAGTCAGAAAAAGAAGGGATAAGAGATGATAATAGGTTTCCAAGATGTGAAAGATTGGGGTTTTAAACTCAGAAAGATGTTAACATGACCCTTTGTTCATGTATTACCTTGAAGGTAATTTTCAGTAGAGAGGATTTAGTTTAATATTAGGGGGAAAGCCTTTCTAACTGTAGGTACAGTTAAACAGTACACTCAGCTACTCAGGGGGTCATGGTATCTGTATCCTCTTCATTGGAGGGTTTTAAGTTAAACTCTTTTGACAAATTAATTTCTAAGTACAGATCCTGCCTAAAAGCTAGTGATGTACATGATGACTTCCTGAAGGGCACTCTGGTCTTGCATTTCAGCAGTGCTTCATAACTTGGAAAGATGTCAAATTGACAATTACTACCCAGGTCCTTATTGCTCCTATTTAGAGAGCTGGCCTCTTGAGCACTTTGGTCACATTAGCGGGTAACGCACTGAGTGCCCAAGAGTTGGTGTAACGCAAACCCATTCCACACCGAAAGCTGTGTTACTCCACAAAGTCATCTGTGCTCCGCTGTACTCCGTAGTGTGAGCGATGCAGCACAGCTGCTCAGGAGGAGCCTGCCTGTGCCAACCACCAGTTAGCTTTTCACAGTCACAGAATGGTAGTAGTTGGAAGGGATCTCTCTAGTAGAGTATGATCACCTCAACATCATCGTTAATTTCTTCTTAAGACCAATCAAAATACAGAGAGGCAATTCTGATGAACATGCTTTTGACCCTCAAAATCCCCAACTTTTGTTTTATTCATAGGTGCGGTGCATTAATGCTGTGCTGATACTGAGGCCCCAAACCAGTCCTGAGTCAGTACTTCAATTGTCCCACAATCTTGCACTGGAGTAATATAAGGGTTGCCTTCCTCGTCAAATCTCCCAATCACTGACTTCTTCGAAGCTGCTTCATCTGCTACCGGTAACTGTTTTCCTCCCTCACGTTTTGATTCTCAGCTAGAACAGGTATAGCTTGTTCCCCTCCCATCACTGATACATGAACATTTGGGCACAGTTTTCCACAGGCCTTGACACCGGGAGCATGAAAAGCAGCACAGGGCCAGACGTTGGGGCCCCCCAGCCCTTGCACCTGGGTGTGGCAAGAGAGGAAGCACCACGAGGAGCCAAATCGATGAACCACTGATCACAAAGGCTGCCCTGGGTGCTGCACGGTTCGCATTGCACCAAGACAAGTGCAGTTAAAAATAGGTTTAAAAATAGTTTTTAAATTACCAAAAC